>JALIZH010016900.1:0-109984 GCA_030522465.1 Rhipicephalus appendiculatus
CTACCGCCAAAACGAAGACGCAAGTGCAGGCCGTGTTGGCCGACGCGGCGTGTATCGATGGTGTTGTTTACCAAAACACTGCCGCGATAGTTGTCTTCGTAGCCGCCGTATAGGAGGGTTGCAAGGGGGCGGGGCCCCCGAGATGGCGCCAGCGTCGGAACGGCAGCGCGTACATCTTGGTGGTTTCCGCGTGGGCTCAGACGCATTCTACCCGCGTCATGCACACTGTCACGCACAAAGCATCTCGTCGCTGCTCGCGATTTCGAGAAAACCGATGAAGCGCGCCACCAGAGAACATGTGCGCCACCACGGAGCACCAATATGGCGGCGGACGCCGCTAGCGATCCAAGCGGATGACGTCACTTGCAATCCTCCTATAGGAGGGTTGCAAGTGACGTCATCCGCTTGGATCGCTAGCGGCGTCCGCCGCCATCTCGGTGGTCCGTGGTGGCGCAGATGTTCTCTGGTGGCGCGCTTCATCGGTTTTATCGAAACGGCGAGCGGCGACGAGAGGCTGTGTGCGTGACATTGTGCATGACGCGGGTAGAATGCGGTTGAGCCTACCCTACCTACGCGGAAACCACCAACATGGCCGTCCCGACGCTGGCGCCATCTCGGGGGCCCCGCCCCTGTGCAACCCTCCTATATGAAACTGTTCGACAACGGCGACCCTTAAAATAACTCCGAGGAGGTGGTTGTGTTTTGATTGGTCGCCTGCTCGTTGGTACGTGAAGATGCCAATTCCCAGTTACGGGAACGTCGTCGGAAGGTTCCATAGGTGTGAGTTCATGAGACTGTTCAGACTGTCTAGAACCACGTTTTACTTGCTCAGTGTTAAATTCCACTGGTTTCGGCCTTTTATTAAAAAGTGCGTGCGAGGCCGTAGAGCTAGCGAAAAATCTCGGGGGTCCTTTGACCGACGATTTAAGACAACTTCACGTAAAATTTCACCTATTCACGAAAGTGTGCTCGCTTTGTGTTCAAAACCTTTTATTGACAGCGCCACTTTTCTTCACGCTATTCTAGAGCACAAATGTGACAATTGTTTGAAACCATTAAGATACGTACGCAAGCTCTCATGGTGAATACACTTTTAAACTGAGCAGTTTTTCTTGAAGGCTTCCTATCGTACATAGGCTTCACGTTTTCGCAAAGACGAAGTGAGAGCACAGCTCGCGCCTCGAGCCACATATATTACCAACGTTTTTTTTTTTTCTACGATTCTTATTGCCGTCAACCACGGTGGATTTTTCTGCTTATGAGCCATGTAAAAAGATGCACCTTAGTAGCTGCCGAAAAGACGCGGCTACGATTACCCGTCGCACGCACGCCCTGAACAAGAACACGCAGCCAACGCAGCGTCGTCTGCTCTAAGCTTGGGAGGAGGAAGGGGCGCACGCCATGCTGCACTTCTTTGCACCTCCTCTCGAGCGAGTGCAGGCCGGCAGAGAACTCGTGCAGAACTGCGCTTGCACCTCGACAAAACGAGGGAGCCAGTGCAGAGCGCGCGCGCGGCACCAGCAAATCGAGGAGGGAAGTGCTGCACCCGTTGAACTGGTTCCGCCGGTGCAGCCAAATCGAAGAGACCTATAAGACTATTTTACGGAGGTGTTGGGGTGCCGCCATGCTGGGCTGTTAACCTTTGTCTTTTGCATCTTTAACAACTAAACGAACAGTCTTACGGTAGACGAATACACATGAAAATGGTTGAGTTGGTGCATACGATGTTTCATGACCTTATAAATTAACATCGCAATATACAAAAACAAGAAAACAACTACTTAACAGCCCAAGATGGCGGCGCCCATATGTCTTAGGTAAAATAGTCTAAAAAGAAAAATGGCCGCTATGACGTCATCCTAACTTGTTGCAACGTGGTCACGTGAGGGAAGTAGGGGGGGGTCACCGAGGGTCACCTCTGATGGTGTTAGTAGAGCGACGGAGTCGATCGCTCACGCAAACTTCAAAATTAATTTAAAATACCTTCCAAGCTATATTCGCTGTTGATATTTTGCAGATGATATACACATGTTCCCGGGAATCGAACCCGCAGGCTGTCTCGGCCGCGAAATTTTGTGTCAGTACCCCTTTAAGAGATATACAGTGTACTAATCGTGAACGCGGCCGAAGTGCGAATACCTAGAGGAACGCCGAACTTGCTTTCGTACCTGAGTGTGAATTAAGACACCAACACCGAGGTAAAAGGAAACACCCGCGGAAAGAATAGCGCCATCGTACAGCTGACTTTTTTTTTTCTTTTTACTTTCCTAGATGACAACAAAAGAACTGAGGTAGAAGACTCAGAGCACGATGCAGGTGCTCACTACGTTGGCGGACCTTCGACACTAATAATAGCGCTTCTGTCCAAGTTAATGACACCGCACGAGTTACCAATTTTTTATGTGCACTTTACTCCTGGAAAAATGAAATCACTATTGAAAGAGCCGTGCTATTTTTTATTGCTGAGTCCAGGTAGCGTTGAGTGCGGGGTGTGTGCGTGTGTGTCTGTGTGTGTGTGCGCGTTAGAAAAGTTGATTGATAGGTGTCGTTGGACCATCGCATGAGAAGCGACGCTCTTGCAACGAGCTGCAAGAATTCCCCTGCGTTGTGGAACAGGGTATGCGTCGTTTGTGCCTGCATATGAATTCACAAATGTGCTCAAGGAAAAGAGCCCTCTTCAGCCTCAACTGCTCAGAGAGATCGCTAAATGATAATAATATCTGGGGTTCAACGTCCCAAAACCACGATATGATTATGAGAGACGCCGTAGTGGAGGGCTCCGGAAAATACGAGCCCCTTGTCATCTTTAATGTGCACTAACATCGCACAGTACATGGGCCTCTACCATTTCGCCTTCATCGAAATGTGACCTCCGCGGATCGAACCCGTGACCTTCGGGTCAGCAGCTGAGGACCATAACCTCTGCTCCATCGCGGCGGACAAGTGATTGGAATGTGCATCGATATTTTATTAAATGTCGTACAGTACAGATACTTCAAATCTACATAGCAATTGTGCCTCCAGGACCAAATGTATCATTTTAAAATAAGCATAACGAAGGAGTGAGTCGCATTTTCTCAGGTATTTGAATAAATGATTGAATTCTCCTTTCTGCGGAGCCATTGCTATACAAGTTCCCCCGCAGGCCTTTGAAAACAAGAAATTCACTCCTCAAGCGACGAATGCTAAAATCTACATAGAGCAATGTGCACAAACTCCAAGCTTCGAACAGCAGACCAATTAAGACGCTTGTGTCAAGGTGAAAGCAATAACTCTGTCGTTGCCAGTATGAAAAATCTGCTGCAGCAAACGCTGAGAGCATTCTTCTGTACAGACTCCTTCTATCTCCCAAAAATATATTTGTAAATAAAATATGTCGCTCTGTTTCCTGCGCATTTGCATTTGTGGTGCATTACAGCTTTGAGACTGGGTAGCAGTGCACGAAGTTTACCTGCAGTGTTTGCAGCGCGTGTGAAAAGATTATTCATTACTGGATACTTGAATGGGAAGTGCACTTGTAGGAAATACCGCTGTGGCATTACTATAAATCACTTCGGCAACTGAGCTGCGCTGACGACGCGAACGCAAGCTACGCAAGCGGTCACGGCACGCGTTGCAGAGAAAGGCAATTATAACTGCACGTAACTCGTTTTGTATGTAAAAATTGACGTGACGTCGCGCACAGGAACCTCTACATGATCGCGCGTACAAATGTCGGCAGGGTAATAAAAGTGCACTTTACTCACCCCTATGCATCCATTTAGAAATTAACGGTGTATGTTTTCGAACGGAAGCAAAGACAGAACACTAGACGCGCATGAGCCATATTTCTGTGCGTGTCGGCAACGCTCTGCGCGACAGGCTCCAAGCAAGCGCGAGAGGCGAAGTTCAAGTGCGGTTGACTACAGCGCCACCGCCAACTCTCCGCGCGCGGCGGCCCTCTCCACGATACTCCACGACGGCCGGTCGCGCCACTCAAAATATTCTAGTACACTCTAGCGCCGGTACAGTATACTAGAAATCTAGTACACTGTAGCGCCGGCCCGCCTTTCTTGCAAAAACCGGTCGCTCGTCCCCCCCCGCTCCCGCCTTTCGACTGCGCTCTGTCAGCACGTTCACGCACCCTGCACGCGCTTTCATCTGCTCACCTTGCACGTGCAGCCTCACGTGTCGCTTGCTCCGAAGGTTTAGAAAGATGTCAGAGATGGAAAAAAGCATTTTCACGGTGTGAATTTCACCGGAGGGGAGCGGTTGATCGACAACTTTTGCGAAACCTAGCAGGTCGTCAAGGGCGATGCTGTTTAGCGAGCGCTACGAGCGGGTCGATGTAAATGAGGTGGTGAAGGGCCACATTTCTATGACATAATTAGTGAGGTGACTGCGGGAATTATATAATTATGTTACCGGTAAAACGCACAATCATTGCGGCAAGCGTGTCTGCTGTCAGCGGACAACCACCACGCTTTCGCGTGCGTTTGTGTAGCGCTCGGCTTTCGATTGCTTGGATGCCAAGTCTGTCGCGCGACTTCCAATTTATTATGGGCTCAGTGTGAAGAGAATAAATTTAAATTCGCCCTGTTGAGTCGCTGGCAGCATCGCAATGCGCACTGTTCAGTTTCCTGGGAGTTTCACATTTGTAGAGGTTTGCATCGGGCGATAACAATGTCGTATCGTAAGTTTAATGCCACTTGGGATTTTTTTAGTGCTCCCTTTACCAGCATAATGATGCGCGCAAAAAAAAAAAAAAAATCTGTTATGCCCACTTCGACCATGCATGTTTCCTGCAGCGGCGTGTTTCATTTCGGATAATATCCCCGCCTGATCACGCATCGTGTTCGCTGATTCGAATGTCGTTTCGGTTGTTTTGACAGCTCACTTGATCATCGTCATACTATGCAATATCCATTGGGATCACGCATGTTTATGGTTACGCCTAGATTTACCCGTGATAACCACGTCTGATTTCGCGAAACCATCGAACATTTTATTGCAGCCTTGTTTTTGTTTTTTTTTCAGCATAATAATAATTTTACGTGTCGAAACCACTGCATCATTATGCGGCACACCGTGGTGGCAGACTTCGGATTAATTTTGGCCACCTGGGCTTTTTTAACGTGCACCTAAATCTAAGTACGTCGGTGTTACCGCATTTCGCTCCCATTGAAATGCAGCTGCCGTATTCGGGAATCGAACCTACCACCTCGATTCCAGCAACGCAATAGCCTGATAAGTAATCACCGTGTGTTGCATGCAAGGCCAATATAAACGCTCTGTGCAAACACGGAGCTTAAATCTGTTTACATTGAGCGGCGACGGGAAATGTACCGCCATCAGCTGAAGAAAACCTGTAGTGCTCACGGGATGGTATTTAAACTGTGGTGTATTAAGCTAACATGCTCCGCTGCTTTCGCATTACAAACGGTTGACTCGGAAAGCCAGCGCACAATCTCGAAATACACAGCGGTTGTCTATTTCTTGTATATAGCTTCGATTCAGAAACGTACTTCCCTTTCAAATTAGCCCGGCCATCGCGTTTCTCCCCGTTAACAGTTAGTAATACTGTGTACGACAAAAACTTCCTCAAAGTGAGAGGACCGTAAACGCATCGCTTAGTGCGGCGAACTGCGACAATCCACACCTGACGCCTCTGCTTTCCTCGCAATGTGTGCATTGGAAACGGTGGAACTTGACGGAAGAGCATCAAGTTCGGCTATTTGGTTAACGTTCACAAATACTTTCCAAGAAGGAACTTGACGCGCAGCTTTCGGTTCACAATGCAGCAGGAGTGCGTGCCTCCTTCCGGGATGACGAAGGAGAAAAATGCTAGATAAAAGCCCCAAAGAACACGTGTTCCGTGCGCGAAATGGGAAAAGCAAGCAAGCGCGACCGGAGATTCCCCCCTCTCTCCGCCAGGGCACCGGTGAGGAGGAGGTGGGAGGGGTTCCTGTCTATTTTGTTTTCAGTAGTTCACATTTCAAAGGAACCTCGTCACAGCATAAATAATGTTAATTACTGTTAATTTGTTAAATACTGTTAATTCGTGTTCACAATAGTCCCACTCATTAGTTCTAATTGGTTTTCTAATCGTAATAAATTAAAAGAAAACAAATTACGGTCTTTCACGCTTTAGATATAGGCAAATTTTGCTGCGCTAAGCCTTTGTTCGGAATGGGTTACGTGACCGGTGCGAACACGGGTTGTTGTCGCGCCGGGGCTGTCATCAGGGCAAGTCGATGTAAGGAAGGAAACTTTATACAAGGGCTTACATTATTCAGATTTCAGTGAACAAGCACAGCGCTCTCCGGTGCACCGGACTTAATAGGCGTGGTTGGGGTCCACCCCCTTCTTTCTCTCACCACGCGGTAACCAAGATTCCACCAATCCTAGGGCATTGGCATGGTCGTAATGGTGAGCCCACACCTGCACTTCAAATGTTAATGTCCCGTCGGCCGCGCAGGGCTTTAAAGTTTGAATACCGACATCTCTACCCCGCGTTGTTAGCACTTGACCGAGGATTATACGCTTGGCCAAAGATCGTCGGTATGGCGCCGAAGAGACAGCACGACAACAGGTGCGCGATTGTTGCTCCCCCCTCAGCCCCCTCCAGGTCGCTTTCAGTATCTGAGAAGCGAGGGCACAGCTTTCAAGGGGTAAAATGTAAGAATAGCGACCACATAATTGACTTTAACGGCGCTTCTGTGACAGAAAAATTTCTAAGCGCACTACTCCCGGCTTAGATGGGGTTCCCGTCAGCCTCATCAACGAACTAGGACATAGCACTAAAGAAGCACTGCTGAAAGCCATAGAAAAGTGCTTACAGGAGAGGTAAATACCATACAGTTGGCGAAAAAGTAGAATGAACTTAATCTATAAAGGCAGGGGAGAAAAGGATAACATTCGCTCGTATAGACCGCTAACTATTACATCGGTGCTATACCGGTTGGCGATGCAGGCAGTAAAATTAAAAATAGAAACGTGGGTAGAGCAAAATGATATTTTGGGAGAACTCCAGAATGGATTCCGAATCGACAGGCGGTTAGACGATAACCTGTTTGTTCTTACACAGTGTATAGAAATATCAAAAATAGAAAACAGGCCCTTATACGTAGCTTATCTAGACATCACCGGGGCATATGACAACGTTAATCAGGAAATTTTGTGGGATATATTGAAGGAAGTGGGCATAGGTGACGACTGTATACAGCTTTTGAGGGAAATATACCGAGAAAATGCAGTTTGTGTAGAATGGGAAGGAATAAGCAGCAAGGACAGCGTTGACATTAGCAAGGGGCTGAGACAGGGATGTCCTTTTCCCCGCTGTTATTCATGCTGTACATGGTGAGGATGGAAAAAGCGCTAGATGGTAGCAACATTGGATTTAATCCGTCACACAAACAGGCCGGCGCGATGGTTGAGCAGAAGCTTCCAGGTCTATTTTATGCTGACGATATTGTCTTATTTGCGGACAGTCAAGATGATATACAGCGGCTGGAAGGCGAGGCTCTAGGACTAGGTTTTAGTGCAACAAAATGTGGATTGATGGTATTCAATGATCACGAAGACCATGCGGTCTTAGTACAGGGCCAAGAAATACCGAGGGTAAGCGAGTACAAGTACCTCGGAGTGTGGGTAAATGAGGGGGGATAGATATATGGAGGTACAAGAGAAAGCATCGGTAACAAAGGGAAAGAGGAATGCTGCAATCATGAAGCACAGAGCGTTATGGGGATACAATAGGTACGAGGTGCTTCGAGGGCTGTGGAAGGGTGTGATGGTTCCGGGGCTTACATTTGGGAACTCAGTGGTGTGCATGAAGTCAGAGGTGCAATCAGGAATGGATGTAAATCAAAGGACTGTGGGACGCCTCGCGTTGGGCGCTCACGGGAAGATGACAAATGAGGCTGTAAAGGGTGATATGGGATGGACAGGTTTTGAAGTGAGGGAAGCTCAGAGCAAAATTAGATTTGAAGAGAGGCTGAGGAAAATGAAGGAGAGTAGATGGGCAGGGAAGGTTTTCAGGTATTTGTATAGAAAAAGCGTCGACACGCAGTGGAGAAAAAGAACTAGGAGGCTCACCAGTAAATATACGGCTAGCAGTGTGGGCGACATGGCAACAAGGAGCATTAAGCGAAAAGCCAGAGAGGCGGAGAGGAATTATTGGATGACAGCGATGGAAAAGAAGCCGGCTCTCAGTGACTACCGAAAGGGAAAAAACGAAATAAGGAGGGAGAGGTTTTATGATAATTCAAGGGGAAGCGCTTTACTGTTTGAAGCAAGGTCGGGTTGCCTTAGAACGCGTAGCTATAAAGCGAGATTCTGTAACGAAGAAGAACATTGTACATGCTGTGGGGGGAACTAAGGAAACGATGGAACATGTACTGATTGAATGTGGCGATATCCACCCAGATATACGTGTGGGCACGAGTCTACATGAAGCCTTGGGTTTTAGGGACAACAATGGAAAGCTGAACACGTCCGCGATAGAAATAAGTAAGAGACGGTTAGAGTATTGGTGGCAGAAAATTAGAGATAAAGGACAAAAATGAAGAATGGGGAAAAATAAGGTCATTCTGCCTTAAGAGGCAGAGAGATGGACCGTGAATTTATATTTTTTCTTTGCTATATTAACATAGATTTAATCAATGTAGATAAGGCATTAGGCCAACATAAAAAGAAAGTTTTTTTTTTTCTCGAGCCTGGTGGCAGACATGTCACCGCCCCGTTATAAAGGGGACGCTCATAGCATCCATCCATCCATCCGGAATCCGGGAAGAAGGCTGTTACCCGAGTTTTGGTAAATTCAGAACACACCTGCAAACATTAACCGCTCGCTGGGAACAGTGCCTCCGAAACATGAGGGAAATGGAAAGCCGGAGCCTTCTTGATCAGAAAAGGGGGAGACAAACCGTCACTAAATAAATTGCGTTTCTCAGTACCGGACCAGCACACGTGTGAGTGTGCAGAGGAGGTTTCGGAGCTGCGCATGTGCTGGTTGCAAAACAAACTATTTATTTTAGAGAGTATCTAAAATACTAATTATGAATATCTAAGTCACTAACAGGGGGAGCCCACTCATGCCAACAAAATTCTCACAATAGTAAGTGTGTGCACAGAGGAGATCGCAAGCATTGCGCCACTTGCTCATTTCGACGTGCACGTCGTATCAATTTAACAAATAAAACGAAGACAGCAACGACAAAGCAGAAGAGCAACATCATCACAGACGACGAATATTAGCTGGTAGCACAATGCTTACGGATATTTACGTAAACTTGGCAAAGGACTTCCTGCGCGATACCTTTAAAAAATCAACTGCGCATTTTGTGATTGAAAGAATAAATAACAATGCACGAAGCAACATTATATCGGGCTGAAAGGGAGAAAAATGCTGCAATATATCAGCGCGCGACATATCGCTTCTACTTTAGCAAAATTGGTTCAGTTTATGTGACATTGCTTCAGCACCTTTGAAACTTCTCAGCACAAAATTCTTGGCAGTCTTTCTTTCATCCAAGTCAAACAATAAATGTTCATATTCTTTGTAAACGCAACATGTCTAGAAAAACGTACCTTGAAGTTTTGTCATATGAAAAAAAAAAAAGATAAACTGATGCGAAAAGTACTTAATTCAGGCACTGATGCATATTGTTAGAGCGGATTCTATAGGATATTGGTATATTCCTCGTAACTGCGTTAAAGGGGTACTGACACAAAATTTCGCGGCCGAGACAGCCTGCGGGTTCGATTCCCGTGAGCATGTGTACATCATCTGCAAAATATGAACAGCGAATATAGCTTGGAAGGTATTTTAAATTAATTTTGAAGTTTGCGTGAGCGATCGACTCCCTCGCGCTCCTGACACCATCAGAGGTGACCCTCGGTAAAGTGTTCTAGAAAGGGGTAGTGGGCTGACTGGAGGCCGTGCACTGACGCACTTTATGTCTCATTTGGTAGATGGCGCCACCACCACCTGCAATGTGAGCGACGCGTTGCTGCCTCAGCGCGGTTAGTTTGCCGGCGCTTCAAGCACAAACTACTTTTATGCAACCCCTGTTCATAGCCATTTTCGTTGCTTTTTTTCTTTTGCGTCAGCATATTCTTGCTTTGGTCGTCGTTCTGGCGCATGAAGTATCGCTAAACATGAGCGCGTCATCAGCGGGCGCGGGATGTAATATATGCTGTAAACCGCCAGTTTTGTATTGCGGTAGCGAGCTCTCGCTTAAAAAAAAGATCTCGCAGTTGAGTTGCCTTTAGATAATTAATTAATTTATGGGGTTTTACGTGCCAGAACCACTTTCTAATTTTGAAGCACGCCGTAGTGGAGGACTCCGGAAATTTCGACCCCCCGGGGTTATCGATTGCCTTTAGATAAACTGAACTCTAGGGTTTGACGAAAACTCGTCTGGCGAGGAAAAATCATGGTTGAATAAAACGTACACTCGCCAACTAAAAATTGTGAACAAGGCACCCGTATTGGGCGCCGAAACGTCGATTCTGTTGTTTTTGTGTTCCTTTTTAGTTGGCGAGTGTACGTTTTATTCAAGCCTTTAGATAAAAGAGACTAATATTTTCATGCTAGCGTTTGTACTCGATAGTAATTTTAGTGAGGTCGTACTCTCACTAAATAAAACAATATTACTACAAACTTAAGCACCTTACGCGCTCTCAGCTGATATATTCTCCTGAAAAGTGCAAGAAAATGTGTGGGAGTGCACAGCACGAAAGACCTATCCTAATCATGTCCAAGAAATGAAAGACCGAAAGTAAGGGTAGACCACCCACATCACATGCAATCAGATTTTGCTTCTTAAAGACCCCTCACATGCTGCAAATTATATTTGTGTAAGAAATTGCATGCAAACACTGCTATCAGTTGAGTGCAAAATCCAGTTAGCAATTATGCTGACACTATAATATACCTAAAAGGTTCATTTGCACTCTTTTCTACAGCACTATTTGTCAGCACTCCTGCATTTAGAAGAATGAATTTGTAATGAAGGTGCGGAAAAAATGTAGACAACAATCGTTCACGGAAATAAGTGAAAAGTTTATTTGGTGGGGCAGCACAATGACCTTACTCCACAAAATCCATGCATATCAATCACTTTAATTTTTTTTCTCAAAGGACCAAAGTCACAGAGTTGGCACTTAGTCAAGGGGTTTACTGCTATAGTATGCGTGGCGAGTGGCAACATACTATTTTGCTTGTTTTTCAAATCTGGCATTTTCTTGTATTTGGGTGGGTGAAACAGAAAAAGAATATCCAGAAGGGATTCATATATCAAGTTTAACCCACACTTGTAAAATCCAAACGCAGGAACAATATTAAAATTTTAAAAATCTTCTATAGCAAGAAAAAAAATTTTAAGAGCAGCGGCTTATCTTTAAGTGCTTTGCTTTTTGGTGTCTGCCTGCTCTGTCTGTGTTTAGCCCCTTAGTGTAAAAATGAAGTCGCGTAACCACATAGAATTGTATTATTTTTTGAGAGAGCATTGAGACATGGCTTGGGCACCCAACCTCTTGACAAAGCCTTGCTTTCACAATGGTCAGCACATCTAAAATGCTGTCTGCATGGAGTTCTTCACAAGAAAAGCAGCCCGTGAACGACTCTTCAAGCTTCTTTATGAACCCAAATAAGCAAGCACTTGGGTAAAGGAGTCCACCGTTGCCACGAAATAGTGTCAACCTTGCAAGCTGAAAGCTTTCGTCTGGGGCAGGCGTGGTAAGTAGCATCAATCTTTACAATTGCTTTTCAAAACGCACTTTCGTGCCACGTAACCAACAATGTAAAATATAATTCTCGAGTCGCTCCTCGCAACATGCTGGCTGTGGTCCTGGGAAGGTATAACCGACGCCTGCGCATTCCGAGAAGAGCTTGGTGCCAAATCCATGCCTGCTGCATTGTGCAATGTGTTACTACCAATCTACATTATTCACAACTATAAGAACTGAAAAATGAAACGTATTGACGAAGCAATGCTCGGCCGAAAACCTGCAGCGACGACGAAACACAGCAGCAGCACTACAGCAGCGGGGCGAAGCAAGGGCGAAGGCTCCCATTGCTGACAATAGTAGCGCCGCCACGCGGGCACTCAGGAAAACGAAAACTCGTTTACATTTTTTGCGCCGCGGCAACGTACCCTCTCCCCGGAGAGTGAGCCCACTACCCCTTTCTAGAACACTTTACCCTCGGTGACCCCCCCTGCTTCCCTCACGTGACCACGCTGCAAGTTATGATGACGTCATAGCCGCCATTTTTCTTTTGCCGCGGTTGTTCCAGCGGTCTATACTTCTTGGCGGCTGGTCGCGAGTCCGTGGCCGCGGCGCACACGTTGAAAGTTTTGTGTTTGGCGACACTGCTGTCCCGTTTCCTATTCGAAAGGACTTCTTGATGTAGACCATGCGGAAGTGCGTCACAGTTCTGTGTGCTGACGTGATCGAGAGCTGCGCACGCTAGGTGGTGATAGTTGCACCCGGCGGCTTGTCGTTTTTCGAGCTCTCTCAAACAGGAACTGAAACTGGTCGGTAATGAGGAGCCTGTAATTAAATATCTGTCGCGCGCTGCAGCAAACGAGGTGCCGTGTTATGACTAACAGGACCCCAGCAACACATTGCAGCAAAAAAAAAAAAAAAACGCGAGGCCAAAGTTTTGTGTCAGTACCCCTTTAAAAGGGTGGCAGAAAGGTACACTCTAATCGCTGCTCTGAACAGGTCGATGTCGACAAATAGCAGGACATATTTGGCTGATTACTGGCGTGCCTAGTAGCTCGAATACTGCAGCTTGCACTTATAGGTGACGTTTCAAGTCTTCCTGAACTAAGGAGGAGGAATAAACTTTTATTGAAACCAGTGTTGTACACGTTCCTCTAAAACAGGAACGAAAGCTCGTTCCTCGTTCCTTCCCAATTTCGGAACGAGTTCCCGTTACAAGTTCCTCAAATGCAAAAGGAACTCGTTACAGTTACATTTCCAAAATTGGAACGTGTCCTTACATTAACGTTACATTTGAGCTTTTAATTACGCGTGTTGGATAATCCTGACGCGAAATAAAGTGAGCAATTTAAAGCTCCCTTTGAGCTACATATATCAAACGAATTTAACATTGCCGACAGCAGGTTAACATAGGTAAAAAAAATCTAAATAAACACTCCTAGACAAATTTTTTCGAGACCACCGGCCTTACTACATACATGTAACTGCAGCTTTCGTGCTCGTCTATTTCAAATTCAACACATGTGACGCTTTTCCACGTCGGTCTTCAAAGGCGCAGTCAGGATACTGCACTTCACATATTCAAATGAATTTCTTGCACAGGAAATCGCATCGAAAGGAATAATACTTAGGCGTTTAATGAGTGCTCATTCAATATTTCAGTGTGTGCAGAAAATAATGTTCAGGATACACACTTGCGCCTTAGAAAGTCCCCGGTTCACAGTCATCGAACATATTTCTGTATATTTCGTCCTCTGTCTTTCTATCTTTGCTTTCTTTCTTGCCTTTCGTTCTCGATACTTTTCTCTTTCTCTTCTTTATATATATTTCGCTATCTCTCTCTCTGTCTCTGTGTACGTTCGCTCGCCTTCTATCTTTTTTTTTCTTTTTCTCTGTCTCTCTATACTCGTTTTCCCCTCCTTCTTTCCCTCCTGCTCACCATCACTTCTCCTTCCCATCCCATTGATATACTGTGCTATACAAGGATATGCTATACACTTCTAGCATGCGCGCATGTTCTAGAAAAACGCATAGCCAATAATTTCCTCAACATCCTACTTCATTAGTATATGGTAACTCATCGAAGAAATGTCTACGAGCAAATGGAAGGTCAGCCAGAATGGTATATTGCATTGGTGAGGTGTTTGTCCTTACCACCGTTCTAGAGTATAATGGGAAATGGCAGTTCTTTGATGTATTCGCTCTAGAGATGAATACGAATTTTTCAGTACTATGTGTTCGTCGTTGGGTCGCCATACGATCAAAATGAACATATTAGTTCTCTGTCTGTATTGAACTGCTTCAAAGTGTCATGCCTATGTTGAATAAATACCATGAAAGGAAAAAAACTAGATAGCCGAGTGGTTGCGACGCTCGCCTTCAGATTGTGGATAGGCGGTGTCGAATCTCGCCTCGCCGAAAACATTTTGTAGCCAAAAATTTATCTCTTTCTCTATATCCATTCCTTTCGCTCTCTCTGTATACTCGTTCTCTTACCCCATCAGAGTTATTGGATCCCGCGCCGGACAAATCAGCGCCCGTGTTCTGGGAGAGAAGCAGAAGAGGATGGCGATGACGAAGAGAGTGCGTGCCGGTTCATGATGATGATAATTTTCTTTCAACGACACATGGAAAACTCGAGCATAACATCTCTGCTGTAAAAAATATACTCTTCCTCCCGCACGTGGTTAGACTCGGCGTCTTTCGCTTTCCTGCGCCCCCCGACGGACGCCTTGAAGTAAAAACCAGGATGCATCGTGGTCACGTGATGGGCGAGCGCTACATTTCCGCGCCTCACATGGTCGCCCATCCGCCCTGTTCTGCATGATGTGCAACGTGCGTGCGCCTACTGAATGCCGTGGAACGTTTACAGAAGGAACGCCGTTCCCTCAACCGTTCCTGCTTTAAACGTAACGAGTTACCGTTACAGTTCCACCGATTCTGAATGGAACGGTGGCGTTCCTTCGTTCCTGCCAAAAGGAACTAGTTCCTGGAACGTCGTTCCTTGGAACGCCGTTCCGTACAACACTGATTGAAACCAGCAGTTCACTTGGCTGGGCCTAGGCCTCCCACGTGGGGACGTCGAGGTCTTGCCTCTTCGCCGCCTCGCAGGCTTGCTGGGTAGCCCATAGTTGGTCGTCGAGTTGGGAGCTGCGCAGGGCGGTGTGCCATCTCGACGAGAGGGTCTCGGTGTCAGTGGACGGATATTGGGGTTTACATTCCCACAGCATATGCGGGAGCGAGGCTACCTGGGTCTTGCAGATCTTACAAGTGTGGTTAGGATAAATGTCTGGGTATATTTTGTGGTATCGATACAGCGATGGGTACGAGTTTGTCTGTAACAGGCGGAGGGTGGTTGCCTGTGCTCTGTTTAGCTTGTGATGAGGTTTGGGGAAGGTTCTTCTTTCGAAATAAAATGCCTTCGTGATGTCGTTGTAGCTGGTGAGGCGATCACGTTCCGCGGGTACACCTGCGCTGTCTCCGGCACGGTTGACTAGGCCTCGTGCTACGGAGTGTGCGACCTCGTTGAGGTTGGTGAGGTGCGGATGGACGTCGCCGGCATGTGCTGGAATCCAGACGAGCGTGATTTGGTTTTCTGGTGAGTGCGGGGCTTGGATTAGGATGCGTAATGCTTGCTGTGAGATGCGACCTTTGATGTAATTGTTGACCGCCGTGCGGGAGTCGCTCACGATAGTGTGGCAGTCTGGGTCGAGGGCCGCCAGGGCGATGGCGACCTCCTCGGCCGTCTCGGCGTTTTGGGTTACGATGCTGGCAGCGTGTTTGAGCGAGCCGCCTTGTGTGGTAGCCGCTGCGAAGCGGTGTCCGTCTTGATATTCAGCTCCGTCGACGAAGGTGACGCCACTGGTATCACCGTGAGCTTTGATGAGGGATGCGGCACGTGCCTTCCGTCGTTCCTTGTTGTATTCAGGGTGCATGTTTTTCGGAATGGGGTCGGCGTGTAGCCAATCCCGAACGCGTCCTGGGATTGGGTGTTTGTCTCCGTGTTGGCGGTGGTAGGTGATGCCGAGTTTGGTCAGAATGTGTCTGCCCGTTTCTGTGAGGGTGAGGCGCTCCAGATGGGACCGGCGCTGCGCTTCGATTAATTCATCGAGAGTGTTATGGAGTCCCAATTGAAGTAGAAGTTCCGTGCTGGTGTTGCTTGGTAGTCCGAGGGCAAGCTCCGCGAATGATGACGTCCAGTTTGGTCTTTTCTGCTTTGTACCACGTATAGAAGGCGGCGACGTACGTAATATGGCAGATGACGAATGAGTGGACGAGGCGGATAAGGCTTTCTTCCTTCATGCCCTGCCGTCGGTTTGTCACCCTCTTCAACAGCCGCGACGTGTTGGCTGTCTGCCAGAGGTTCTTGGATATAGCCGTTGAGTTAGCACCGTTGGCTTCGATGGTCATGCCAAGGACCCGAATTGTGGAGACAACGGGTACGGTGTCGCCGTTCCTTGTGTGGAGTTGGATGTCTTCGTATTGACGTTTGTGCGTAGAGCGCAGCGGCGGGCGTCCGCGGAGCGTGGGGCGGTATAAGAGAAGTTCCGACTTGCTGGGTGACCCGTGCCTTGTAGATAAGTTTCGATGGTATCTATGGCGTTTTGCAGAGCGGTTTCGATTTGGCCGTCGCTACCCTTCGCGGCCCATATAGTTATGTCGTCGGCATAAATGGTGTGTTCAGTGCCGTCGATCTTCAGGAGTTCCTGCGCTAAACCGATCTTAAACAACATTGGGGAGATGACGGAGCCTTGCGGGGTGCCCGCGCCACCGAGAGCGTGTTCTTCCGACTGAATGTCCCCAACCGAGAGGAACGCCCGTCTGTTGGACAGAAAGTCTCGTACGTAGTTATAGGTGCGTTCGCCAAAGTTGAGTAGTGAGATGCGTTGGAGGATGGCGGAGTGCGCGACGTTATCGAAGGCGCGTCGAGATCGAGTCCCAAGATCGCCTTCGTGTGTCGGGATTTGCCATCGAGGATTTGGTGTTTGAGTTGAAGCATGGCATCCTGGGTTGAGAGGTGCGCCCTGAAGCCGATGATCGAGTGGGGGGTATGCGGTCGTGTCTTCGAGATGGGAGTTTATGCGGGCAAGGAGCGCATGCTCCATAACCTTGCCTACACACGAAGTTAACGAGATGGGGCGGAGATTGGCCAGGCTGGACGGCTTGCCAGGTTTTGGAATAAGGATTATCTTGTCCGTTTTCCACGACTGGGGAATGGATCCTTGGCGCCAGCAGTCGTTAATGTACGCAGTGAGCTGTTCCACCGAAGGGTCGTCTAGGTTTCTTAGGGTTTTGTTGGTGACGCCGTCCGGGCCGGGGGCTGAACGGCTGTTCAGCTTGCGCAAGGCAGCGTGTATCTCGGCCACGCTGAAGTCTTCATCGAGGGTCGCATTCGAAGACCCCGCGTACAGATCGTGAGGGCTTGCAGGGCTGGACGGGATGTACTTTTGGCATAAAGTATTAGTTACGTGGTCATGGCCGCGTGCCTTGGTTTCTGTGAATAGGAGTTTGGTGAGTTTGTCTTGCTGTTGTGATCGGGTGTTGGTTTTGTCGAGCAGATGCTTGAGTATTTTCCACGAGCGGGACTGGTGGAGTTTCCCGTCGAGGGAGTTACAAAGCTCCGTCCACTGTTGTTGGTTGAGGACGCGGCAGTGTTCCTCGATATGTTTATTGAGTACCGCCACTGTTTTCCGGAGTCTTTTGTTAAGTCGCTCACCTTTCCAGCGAGTGAGGATGGACGATTTGGCTTCAATGAGATGAGCAAGCCGACTGTCCATGCGTTCGGTTGGAGCGTCGGTCTGCATAGTGCGTGTGGCCAGTTTGGTGTCAGATTGGAGGTCGCGAGACCATGACTCGATATCGGAAATTGAGGTGTCTGTCGCCTCTGCAGTGCGGTGTTTGCGGAAAGCGTCCCAGTCCACCCATGTGAACTCCCTCGTTCTTGTCAATAGTGCTGTGAGGTGTGGAAGAGTGATTTCGAGGATCGAGTGATCACTACCGAGGTCGCATTGAGTATTGCGCCATTGAACATCCTCTACGTTGTTGACAAACGTGAGGTCAGGCGTGGTGTCTCGCGCGGTGGAGGTGCCGAGGCACGTGGGGAAAGTCGGGTCGGTAATGAGCGTGAGGCCAAGATCGTGGGTGTCCTGCCACAGGTGACGGCCCGCAGTGGAGCTGTGTTTATAGCCCCAACCCGTGTGCGGGAGGTTGAAGTCACCGCCAATGACGAGGGGGGCTGCTGCCTGCGGCGTTTAGAGCCTTTTTGAAGAGTGCGAGAAAGCGGCTGTGGCGTAGGGACGGGGCGTTATAGATATTGAGGATGAAGATGCTGTTTGTGCGCTTTTTGTGCGGGAGAAGTTCAGTGAAGAGGTGTTCTGAGCGACGGTCATGGAGATCATGCTCGATTGTGGTGATTTTGTTACGAACGAGCGTGGAGACTCCATGTGGGGCATTGGTGGCGTTGAAAGGTTGGTATCCGGGTAGTGTTGCAATGTGGTGTGTCTCTTGAAGTATGACCACGTCCGGCGGACGCGAGTGCGTACGCAAATGTTGGCGAAGAACGGGCTGTTTTTGAAGGTAACCGCGATAGTTCCATTGCCAAATCACTGTATCGGTGTTAGTGTGGGCCATGATGGGGGATCGAGGAGGCCGCCAGCGGCAGAGCAGAAACGTCGTGGGCGACGTGGTTAGTGTCCATGTTTATGGCAGGGGAGGTGGGAGTAGGTTGCGAAAAAAGAGTCTGTTGCAGGCTATTTTCCATAGCGGTGACTCGTTGCACGACAGCGAGTAGTGCTTTGTGAAGATTTTCGACGGTGCTCTGTAATGACAGTAGCGTATCCTTAAAGGAGCAATGACAATAAATTTCAAAGTCGACATGTGTCCTTCATTCGATTGCTCGGTATGCATAAGTCGTCTTGGCCAAATTTGAATGCCGTCCGTCGCGTGGAAGTTATTTTATTTCGAGGGTAAACAGCGTATGAACGCTCAACGGAAAACTGAATGCCCTGCGACATCGACACTAGTGCAACGTGTGAGGTGTGATAGAATCACACTTGTGACGTACGCTAGTGATACGCTAGTAACAATGACGTCGACGGTCTTAGTGTGTTTATTGTGGTGCCGACGCCCGGCGATGGTCTCAGTAGTGGCTCTCCTTGCTGTGTTGATATGTGCGTGCGGTACATCGTGTCGCATCGACTGATTTGTCGTGTGCGCGAGCGCGAGTGCGATCATTCGGAGCGACACAGTACGTGCCAGGATGTCGGGGAGCCGCTGCGTATCCTGCCCGTCGAGGCGCGGAAAAAGCGGAAAGTGCGTGTCCTTTCATGCATTTCCAAGCCTCGAACCTCAACGCAGCCAGTGGGTCGCTTGCTGATGTTGACCGCGACGACGGCGAAGACGACGACGTTGACGACAAGGACATGGCTGCACGTGTGCTCCTAGCAGACGAAATGTCAGCGATGTCAGCTGGACGTGACGTCACCTTTTTTCGTGGCAGCGGGATCAGCTGGGGAGCGGCCCCGACGTGGCCGCGAGGTAGCGCTACCAGCACAACAATTTGGCGGGTTTTCCTCCCGTTTTGAATCGCGTTCGATACCGGATATATTAATCAACATTACTGGTACTTATTCGTCCCTCCGCAGCATTTTGAGTCGAGAATCGTTACTTGGGGCTCGATAGCTACTCGCGGATGCAAAAAAATCCACATGCGTAAATTTGATGTCAGTGCTCCTTTAACTTCGGAGCGCACCTGCCCTATAGCTCCTCCCTGGAGGGCCCTCTTCTTTGTGGCCGGTGGCGGGGGTGCTTCCGAAGACATGACGCTGGGGTGTCGTGAGCTTGGGGTATGAATTGTGTTTTGGGTTGTTTGAGGCTTTGAACCTCCTCTCTGAGTTTCCGTATTAGTTCGCGCATAGCCACGTTTTCTTTCTTAAGCTGGTCAATGACTGTACTGTCTGCGTTTGTTTTAGGTGTAGGGGGGGGATGTAGTCGGACCCTCTCGCGAGCTGCCTTGCACAGCCTTTGCGAAGCTCACCTTTCCTGATTTTTTGTCCTCCTTTTCGGGTCGACCGGGATCTCGCCTGGGAACGGCCTGCTCCGGTGCGGGAGTGGAATCGCGACTGGTGCTTGCCGTCCGTGGGGGGGGAAAATCACTGGCTTGAGGAGTGGACTGTTGTGTCATCTTCTGTTCCCAGAGGCGTTTGCGAATGACATAAGGTGTCTTGTACTTGGCCACGCACTCTTTGTCCGCCGTGGGGTGCGGTCCACCGCACAGCGTGCACTTGGGGGGTGCACTGATGGTCTTCGTCGGGATTGTGGGCACCGCAGCCCCTGCAGATCTTGTTGTTAGGAAACGGGCAAACGTCCATGCGGTGCCCAAGACGGCCACAGTGGTAACAAATGTCGATTTGCTTGCGGTATAATGAGCATGGGATTAGCGTTGCGCCGTAGCGAACCTGGTACGGCACGCTCGGCCCGTCGAAGGCGATGACGACAGTCGTGGTTGTACCGATGCGCTTGGTGGCCAGGGCTAACGGGTTGCGGGCGTTCACAACGTTTGCGTCAATATCCTGGGCACTATCTGTGAGGGGTATGCCCCGTATAACCCCTTTGGTAGTGTTGTCAGGGGCTGCCTCGTAGGCGTTGACTTCGTGAGTGATTCCGTTGACGTGGATAGATTTAAGGCGCACGTATCGGTCGGCGTTGTGCGCGGGTGGGGGGTGCTGATCACGATGATATTTTGTTGGGCATTCGGACAGATGGTGTCTTCCTGGCTCTCCGCCGGGGTGATCTTCGTTGCGTCGAAAATAGCTGCAGTCACTGTGGGGTTGCCGACTTTGGAGATGTGAAGTCCGCCTTTGGGTCGAAGTATGATCTTAATCTCGTCTTTGGGTAGCGGAGGCATGCGTCCGGCCTTGAGAACTTGAGCTTTGACGTTCTTTATGGGTTTGGGTTTAGAGCTGGATTCTTGTGTTTGGGGTGAGTCGCTGGGAGATGAGTTCCTGCCACGTCGTCCGGCGGGGCGGCGGGAACGGGCGGTATGCCAGCCCATCTCGGCGGTCAACTCGTCTTGGGTAATGTATTAGCCTTCTACATGAACTTCCATCGTTCGTGGGATGAGTACGGAACTGGCCCGTCGACGAGAAACGCGCGCGAAGGCACGCCTCGTAGCTGGCACTCAGTAGCCGGCGAACTTGGTAGGCCTAGCACTTGGCGTACACGCTTAGGCTTAAACTGCTGCGACGGCGTGGTCGAGGCACAAAAGCACTTATACAGGGTGTCCCAGCTATCTTTAGCCAAGGCTTAAAAAATAGAATTATTTGAGGCAGGCGCGTGAAGTCAGTTGAATATTGCTTACAGCCATCTTGCGCACTACAGGCAATTTTTTGTTTTGTAATGGGCCTTTTCCTAGTCCGAACAACACCTCAAGCGGAGATCGCCGAAATCAAAACTGGTGGCCTTTGGACTTCGAAATTGTCCACCTTATGCCGGTAGGCAATCTCGGAGGCCTGCATTTGCGCCTCTCTTTCGGGGAAACATTTTCATGTTTGTGGCACCAGATGTCGCTTGGTCCGCACCTGTCGTCGCGTTTTGGCCACCAAAAATCATGGCGTGTGCCTCCTCGAGGCCGGCGCGCATGCGCAGACTACCTACCCGGAAAAGGCCCATTAACTAATTTTTTTAATTATGATTAATTTACTAAATTGATAAATATTGACTTTACGCAAGAAATGAGAGTTGCAAAGTACGAGAGCGTCTTCAGAAATCCCCATTGCATTATTTGCGATAAAGAAAGTTTTACGCGTACCATTTTTTTCCGTGGTGCAAAGAAAGCCCGCGAAATACAAAAAATACCACGTGACTAGCGCATTCGCGCGCCGCGACCGTGCTGCTCTCAGACGTGGTTTGAGCGAACAAAATCAGCAGTGGCCACGAGCCGCAGGCTCCGTAGCAGCGGTAGGCCGATAAGTTGGCGGTGGTTTCTTGGCCCGTTGCCAGCCAGTTGGCGCGCGTGACTGTGCAAGTTGTAGCGAGCGCGGGCGAAGAAACCACCGTAAACTTAACGGCCTACTGCTGCAACGCAGGCGGCGAGTCGTGGTCGCAGCTGATTTGGTTCGCTCAAACCACGGCTGAGAGCAGCACGGTCGCGGCGCGGGAATGCGCTAGTCACGTGGTATTTTTTGTATTTCGCGGGCTTTCTTTGCAGCACGGAAAAAATGGTACGCGTAAAACTTTCTTTATCGCAAATAATGCAATGGGGGTTTGTGAAGACGCTCTCGTACTTTGCAACTCTCATTTCTTGCGTAAAGTCAATATTTATCAATTTAGTAAATTAATCATAATTAACAAATTAGTTAATTATGAAACAAAAAATTGCCTGTAGTGCGCAAGATGGCTGTAAGCAATATTCAACTGACTTCACGCGCCTGCCTCAAATATTTCTATTTTTTTAACCCTTGGCTAAAGATAGCTGGGACACCCGGTATATCGGCGAGAAGGAGTGTCCCACCTGAAAATTAGGTGTCCGTGGAATCCGGATGTCTTCACGGTTCTGATGATATAAGATTCAGGTCGATGGTCGCCAGAATTAGCTGCGAAATCATTTGAGGAAATCGGAGCCGATGCGAACACGTCCGCACACTCGGCGATCGCAGCGCCCCTTTTCCTGAACTAAAAAAAATACATTTCAATGGTGTCGATATGAAATCTAAAGTTCTAAACGCCGGTTATATATTTGTGTGTGGCGTACGCTTACCTTGCGTCGTCGGGACAGGTCAAGTGGCAACCATACCAGTCTCCAAATTCATACGGCTCCGGTGGCAACACGCATGTCTACGATACTCACAGGACTGTGGGACAGTCGGCAGCTGCCTGTGCTTTTTCAATGCGCACCGGTGTTTCCCGCCAAATTCGAGAATGGATATCCTTGGCCTAAAAAAAGACGATGCAGCACCTTTCTTTTCACTCCTACGCTGTAAGAAGCGCTTTGTGTTTTTTATGCAGCGCAACGTCAAACCTACAGCATTATAGCTGTAGTTCTCAAAACTGCATCTGCCACTTGCGCGTCGCGAAAGCTCTCCGGCTGAAGAAGGAAGTTACGGAAATACGGTACGCAAATACGGAACAGGACTACGGTAGCGCTCCTCCTTTCTCGCTCGTTGTGCTTTTGCCGCTCCTAATTCTAGTAAAGGCACCCAAACAACACAAATACCGTGCCAACGATACGGTATTTCTGTACTTGACTACGGCATCTATAATCCCTGCAGGTGCACCGTTTCAAGAACTTCTGAACTTTCAGTTCTCACAGGGGAAACTTCGTACCAAACGACAAGATGCATTGGGAGCGCCGTAAAAAACGAAAAAGAAAAAAATGTTTTTCGCTGTCACAACCTCCTCTGGCTAAGATATGTCAGCGATGTGTGCAGTCCAGCATCTTGTGTTCCGTGCTGAGTCCCTTCTTATTCAACCTGGTGATGGCGGCACTACCATCTACGCTACCGGTGGATAAGCGCTTCCCCACACAGTGCTCGTTGTATGCGGACGACGTGGCACTGTGGGTGAAGGCATAGGCGGAGAGTTTTCATTTTGCCGGAGGGGGGCGGGGCCCGGCTTGCTCTTCTTCTGCATTGATCTCCCTGTGGCTTCATATATATATATATATATATATATATATATATATATATATATATATATATATATATATATATATATATATATATATATATATATATATATATATATATATATATATATTGACAAAGTCTGGTCCACCAGACGAAACGTTAATAAGAATATACAGTGCCAAACCAACGAGAGTCGTATTTTCTTTCTTGTTCCTTATATATATATATATATATATATATATATATATATATATCTTGAGAGAGAGAGCATGTCCGCCTCCTAAATTAAAGAATTATAATTAAACACTTTAATACCACCTTATTCTCTTTGGCGCCGACACCGCGATATCAGTATGAATATCTCTTGTGATGACTCCCGATGTATTTTTCAACTTACACAAAGACATCGATCCTCCTCGCAACGCTTGGCTCAAAGCGAAAAATGCCGTATAGGCTGCTACTCGGTGACTACATCACATAAAATCAATTCCCACAATGAGTGGGACCCGCCTATTTTCTTTATTTACATGCATTAATTTGTTAAAACATGCACCAGACGTAAGACAGTGGCCTAATGCTGGTACAGGAAGCTTTAATCTTCAATTTGTGATAGCCAAAAATAATTCTCAGGTGGTAGAAAATACAATTTTCTACCACTATAGAACACCAAGAGCTCAGTTGTTTGTTAACACGACATATTCTGCACATACAAATCTCTTTGCGGGGAATTATTAACTCAGTGTTTCACTTGTCACTGGTCCATGATCGGAATTTTAAAAGTCTGAAAAGCAAAAGCGGGTATAAAGAGCCCCTGTGAAATAAATAGCTGCCAAACAGGAGGCCAAACGCTCGTTGTCAATGGACGGCGACCTAAGCCAAGCTCTTAAAAATATCCCGGGCAGGCACCGGGGGGGGGGGGGGGGCTCTGCCCTCCGTGAAGACGTCCGGGGGGGGGGGGGGCGAGCCCTCGAGCCCCCCCTTCAACGGTCCCTGAACGCGGTGACCTACTTCTTCAAGGCGATTGGGCTCTCCCTGTCGCCAACAAAGACGGAGGCTCTGCTGGTACATCCAAGGACTGCAGCCAGGCAACGCGGCAAAAGGCTGGTGCTCGAGGGCCGGCGGATATGGAACAAGGAGGCGACGTATCTGCGGCTGAAGATTGATCACCGCCTCACATGGCTGCCGGCTACCAGAGCTGCTATCATCAAGGCCGTGAGAGTCCAGAAGGCTGTTGGAAAGCTGTTGTGCCGTGGCCGAGGCTGCACACCGTGACTGGCCCTGCGACTGTACCACGGAGCGGCAACGGCGGTGCAGACATATGCGCTGCCCCTGGTTCAGCTGGCGCCATGCCGTAGGGAGCAGCTGGAGCTACAGCACCGCAAGGCAATCCGGCACTTTTTCGGACTTCCACGCCAATCACCGGTGGCTGCGTCGCTGGCTGAGACTTAGCTAGTTGCTGTCACTCATCATGCTGCGACAGTCATTCCATCATGTAGACCGTCTCCACCGAGCACCTGGGAGCTGCGCCCTCCTTCAAAGACTCCGGCACCGGCATGCCTCTCGCATGGGACGAATCTGCACGCTGTACGAGGAGATGGTACCTCAGCCCCCCCATCCGTGTGCAGCCCCTTCCACCTCTCCAGCAGCCCCTTGACGTGCAGTTGGAGCTGGACAAGCTCAGAAAAAGGCGGACACCGGCGTGTGAACTCCAGCAGCCAGCCATGGAAAAAATCCACGAGCGTCTACGGGGACATCTTCTGCTGTTCACGGATGGGTCGGTCCTGAACAGCGCCCGCTCGGCCGCAGCTGCCTGCGTCATCCCAGCGACTGGAACAATCCTCCGGTGCCGGCTCCCCCTTCATTCCAGCTCCACTGCGGCGGAACTGCATGGGCTCCATCTGGCAGCCGACCACCTAGCTGCCGACCCGCCTGAAACGCCCGTGGCGTTCATCACCGACTCCCGGCCAGCCCTCCAAGCGTTACTGCAGCCTGACCAGGGTTGCCGTTGGGTGGACATGAAAAAGCGCCAGAATTCACGCCAAAAGTAGCCAAAGTAGCCATGTCATTTGATATTATCGCCGAATTTCTAGCCAAATATAACAGAAGCGGTATTATCAGCAGAGTCTTTACTATTGATGAATGAATAAAACCATTTTGAATAATTAAAACCACAAGTTTAAAAAATAGCCGTGGCGCCAACTGGAAATTTTCGTCGCCAGCGGGGGTCCAAAAGTAGCCAATTTGGCGCAAAGTAGCCACCAACGGCAACCCTGAGCCTGACCAAGCCAGAGTCACCGTGGCTTTGCTGCACGCCAAGCTTACTGAGCTAGCGGCGTGCGTCTGTCCCTCCACTGGCTTCCCTCCCACGTTGGGATAGCTGGAAACGAAGAGGCAGATGCCGCTGCCAGGGCAGCACACCACGGCGACACCCCGGTGACCTCAGCAGTGGCGGCAGCAGACTTCTCTCGG
Organism: Rhipicephalus appendiculatus; assembly: GCA_030522465.1. Taxonomy (NCBI): domain Eukaryota; kingdom Metazoa; phylum Arthropoda; class Arachnida; order Ixodida; family Ixodidae; genus Rhipicephalus; species Rhipicephalus appendiculatus. The sequence goes on from JALIZH010016900.1 coordinate 25,806, forward strand.
CAGCGCCTGCGGCAGCTGCTCCTCACCATCCACCCGGACAAGCCGGTGGCCAGCGGCAAGCCACCACCACCTCTCCCGGAGTCTGGCCTGGAGAGGAACGAGCGGTTGCTCCTTCTCCGTCTGCGGACTGGTAGTGCCTGGCCCGCGGCACGAATACACTCCACGGGACGCTGCTCATCAGCTGCGTGCAGCAGATGCGGCGATGCCGAAACACTAGAGCACATCATCTGCTCCTGCCCGGCGTTAGCCGCCGAGCGACGCAGACTGGTAAGCCGATTCCAACATCTTGGGCTTCCAGCGACGTCCGTGGAGGACATTCTCTTCCCTGCGCGGTCACCACTGCCAGCCCTGCGGGGTTTCCTGGAGTTTGCGAGACCCGCTAATCTCCATCTTATTTAATCGGGATGCGTCGGCCTCCTGCCCGTGCCAGGGTGGATGACCTCCTCTCCTACTACCCTATCTCCTCTCCTCCTCACTCTCTCCTCCTCTATCCCTTTTAATCCCCCCTCCCCGCAAGGCGCTTAGCCGTGTCCCCGATAAGGGATACAGAAAGAAGCGTCTTCGATTTCCTTTCCTCTAATAAATAGCCACTTATATTTAAGCTGCCACCCCGTCAGCGGCGGATCCAGCCACTCATTTTAGGGGGGGGGGGGGGAGGGGCGGTCGCTTGAAGTAACGCCGGAGAGGGGGGGCGGGGTCATGACTTTTTGTTTTTACAAGCACAAAAACCCCATCATAGCATAAATACTTTTAATGTGTGCTCACAAAGGTCCCACTCATTTGTCCTAATTGGTCATAGGCTCCGTTCAGTGGAGTTTGCGGACGCGCTCACGCCATCTATCGCCACGCCGCGGAACCCGCGGGTCGCCCTCGGCGCCGTCGGCGCCTTGGGACGCGGCCTGTGAGGCGGTTCAGTTGGCTTCATTCGGCGAGCGCAGCGCCTGCGACCTCGTGTTGACGCCCCGATTCCGTGGTACGATGACCACTGATGGGGGCACCGGTACCGCCAGTACCTCGAGCGGAACGAAAGCCGTGTCTGACCGCGCTTGCTCAAACGTATACAGGCGCCCCACGCACGTGCATTACTGTCCGATCAAGCAGCCGAATCGCCAGCTCGGTCTTTTTAAAAAAAATTAAGACGCACGAGCACTCACTGGTGGGCCACAGTGGCGTAGCCAGGGGGGGGGAGGGGTAAACACCTCCTCCCTCCTCGGAACACGCTTTTGCACGCACGTACTTTTCACATGCACGTGCAAACGCACGCACGAACATAAATTATGATTGAACCCCCCCCCCCCTCCCCCCATCGAAAAAACATTTCTGGCTACGCTACTGGAAGCTGATTCTGACGTAATACTGGATTCGCAGCGTGCCTGGTAACTTTACATATACACGTGTGCGGCGAACCGCCTTACGCGATATGCGCTTTCCTCGTGCGCCAACTTACCGCCGAAAAGTTCATGAATGGGTGCCCTGTCACTCGGACGCGCCTTTTTCGACGGCATTCTCCACGTCTGCGGTTGGGAGGTGCATGACGCCTCCTCTTTTCTGTTCATATAAATGGCAACGGCAGCGCAATGCTTGCAGTTGCCAGCCGCGCCGTACCTGCAGTCGCATGAGCCTTCGAGGACATATCGGTCGGCCTCGTGCAGCTGCAATCACAATAACTCAAAACAATTACACTCCTGATCGCGAAATCACATGAATCACCCAAGCATGCGTACAGAGCGACCGCCCTATTTTGCGCCAAAGAATTGATCACTTAGTCCATCTTTACGACATGCAAAATGCCCCGTAGTGCATACAGTGCAGTACGCGGTATTCAACGTCACTGTCGCTGAGATGTAAGTGTCTCCTGTACAGTACTTATCGATTCAAACACGGGATTTTGCAACCGCGGGTCATTTGCAAGCTGCCGCATGCATGGCTTTTGGGCATTGAGCGAACGGTAAACTAGGGCTCGAACGCAGATTAGTAAATGCAAGATTTTTGGGCAAGTTCAAATGATCGCGTTTGAACCAAAGAACACCGTCGTACAATTCATTCCTTCGCCAATTAACCAGCCAAGCCGGCGCGGCGCAGTCGCGCCTCCGCGGCTGTGACAGCTCATCTTCGCTGTCTACCAAATGCAAGCGAAGTCAATTCGCCAAGGCGGGACAAAACGGCAATCTTTAGGATTGAAATGGAAGCGTGCGCTCTACTTAAAGGGGTACTGACACAAAAACATTGGCCTCGCGTTTTTTTGCTGCAATGTGTTGCTGAGGTCCTGTTAGTCATAACACGGCACCTCGTTTGCTGCAGCGCGCGACAGATATTTAATTACAGGCTCCTCATTACCGACCAGTTTCAGTTTCGGTTTGAGAGAGCTCGAAAAACGACAAGCCGCCGGGTGCAACTATCACCACCTAGCGTGCGCAGCTCTCGATCACGTCAGCATACAGAACTGTGACGCACTTCCGCACGGCCCGCATCAAGAAGTCCTTTCGAATAGGAAACGGGACAGCAGTGTCGCCAAACACAAAACTTTCAACGCGTGCGCCGCGGCCACGGACTCGCGACCAGCCGCCAAGAAGTATAGACCGCTGGAACAAACGCGGCAAAAGAAAATGGCCGCTATGACGTCATCACAACTTGTTGCAGCGTGGTCACGTGAGGGAAGTAGGGGAGTCACCGAGGGTCACCTCTGATGGTGTCAGGAGCGCGAGGGATCGCTCACGCAAGTCGATCGCTCACGCAAACTTCAAAATTAATTTAAAATACCTTCCAAGCTATATTCGCTGTTGATATTTTGCAGATGATGTACACATGTTCACGGGAATCGAACCCGCAGGCTGTCTCGGCCGCGAAATTTTGTGTCAGTACCCCTTTAACCCGCAAAGAGACGACGTATAGTTGTTTCCCTTGTTGAGAATGACATCGCGCGCTTACAACTCCGTCTGTCTCCTTCACTTCATAAACGTGTCCAGCATCGTACAACTTCTCGCCTTTCAGCACAGATGGACGGAAATACTCTTCCAAGCGCTGCACAGGTTTGAAGCAGCACAGAACTATTGTCGACATTTTGCGCCATCCGAAACTATGCAGGCAGCTGCATTCAAATACACCGCCTCAGCACGCCGCGCCACTCCCCGGCCGACCCGCCGGTTCGAATTTTTGCCACACAGTGGCGCTAGTAGTACTGCTCCGTCGCGCCGCCTGTTCAGTGGGCGAAGGCTATTGGCCTCGAGGGCCACCACTGGAAACGCCGGCGCCACCGTCGGCGTGACGTGCTTGGCAGGATCACGCGGCCGCGTCGGCTGCTTGTGGAGCGCTGCCGCGTGCGTTGTAAACGAGTTTCAAGCCCCACCTGCTCTGCGGTCTGTTCGAATGCGGAGGTTTTCTCGCATTTTGAACACAACTGAACCCACTGTGATAGGAGTGGCTGCATCCGAAAGCGATGAGCATGCTGCTCGGTGCCGCAGTGCCGGACGTACGCAACATATCGAGTCTGGTGTAAGCCTGCACGGTGCACCGGTGCCCGTGGGATAAGAAACTGCGTGAAGAGTGGGTTGTAGAGCTAAGAACCGGCAAGCAGCCATCGGCTAAGAGTCATGTGTACAACAAGCACTTCCGCGACGACGATCTTCGCTACTGCGTCGTTGAGTAGCAGAAAGCGCGCACCGAGACGATTGTTCGCGCGCGCTTCCTGTAGGCTAACTGTGCTTATCTCCCGTAGGACAGAAAATGCTCTGTCTTTTACCTCGTGAGATACCGTCACAGAACGTTCCCGTGCGACCCCTTGATCGTCGGCCCCGTGCTCAGCGTCTACAACATGGGCTGCACATACCCGAGTCATTGTTTAGCTACGTTGGACTTAAAGAATCACAGTTCCTTATGCATTCCTTTAAGGTGACCGGAAGGCGAAAGCCGCCTTCTCCTTCTTGTCAGTCGATGTATTGAGTTTTTCCACCCCACTCCAAAAACTCTCTGCAACGAACGCAGTTTTGCACTGCCTCCGTGATCGACTCACCGATCACGGAGGCTGTGCAAAGCTATTATGTCGTGGCAACACGTCATCATGTGACATCACATTATGGGGCTTCATAACAACGTCAAAACGACGTCACAAATTTGGGCAATCTGTGACGTCATGACGATGTGATATGGTGACGTGATCACGTGATGGTGATTTTTTGCATTACTCGTGCTGACGCCGCCGACGCAGGACGCCGTCGGTCAATCTTCCTGTTTGATGAAGTATCGAAGGCTTTCGCCTTCCTAAGCTTTGCACATCGTTTGCTGGTGGATACATAGCGAGCGAGTCAACGCTGAGGTTGATGTGTGCTGCATTTATATTGGCAATAACAATCTTTCTGTCAATCGTGCATTGTCATGACGCAAACACTACGTGCTGAAAAGCCCAAATTCATTTGCGCCACTCTCAAACTCAAGGTTGGCCTCTCCAACCCCACGCATTTTCTTGGAGCCTTACTTATTTATTCTGTTCGGATACGACATACTGACATAATTGCTGGGCGACTCACCAAATAATTCTGGGCATTATAATTTTGCATTTCAGTCTTTACGAGTTGTTGTTACCCTGCTTTGCAGCTGCAGGTTGCTGCAATAACTTCTCTTTCTTTCACCGCTAATTGATGTTCACAGCTGACGTTTGCAGAACAAATCCGGCGAACGTATCTTCTTTCGTTTCCTTGGCGTAGACCACTTCTCCTTCCGCCAGCAATATCGAAGTGGTGAAGCTTTGTTCTATGAATTTGTCGAAAGCGGCAAGTTCAGTGGAATGCACAATAATTAAGAAGTATATTAAAAAAGTCATCGCATTTTCTCATGCTTTGTGTGGTAACCAAACGAAACGAACACTCTGAAATAACAGAAGCAGCGGCAATTGCTCGCTTAGAAGACTGATCAATATGCATCGCGAGGCAACATGTCAAATGACATTGAAACATACACGAATTTTGACAGAAAGAAAAAAAAACGTTGAATCGTCGGCACGGGACATCACAAGTTGCCATAGGCGCGCTGAAGTCGTAGTTGTAACAAATTTCTTCTTGAACTGCTCTGATAGCGTCCTCGCAACAATAGTTGTTTGTGTACTCACAAATTTTCATATTTTGCGGCATAAAGTTCCCGACACGGCGCCAACACACGCTCGTGGCGAAAGCGAAACCATGAGTACGAACATACATGCAGACGCTCATACATGTAAAAGCTCCGTCGGTCGCCGCGAACCTGTGCGATCACCGGCTTGAGGCCTCTTCCTGTTATGCTCCATCTGGTTATACATGCAGTCTACTGTAACAACGTATTTCACATAGTTTGCGCTCCGCTACTCTCTACATTTCACGAAAGAAGCCGGTTCAGGGGTCTCCATCGCGGTGACCGCGTGAAGCGGGCGCTCCGTTTTCTGCAAAAAGACAGCGACTGTAAACTATGTTGTGCTTTCTGTTCATCGAAAATTATTATTTTAACAGTAAAGAACGTATTTCGCTTCGAAAGTATGCACAGAAATGTCCTGGAGCGCTTCCGCGAGGTGTTTTGTAGAGCGCCTACAGCAAATCCTATGGGGAGCGCGCGGCGGTATCCTGCCTAGCACGCAATCGAGGCGCGTCCGATAGAGGGCGACTCCGTAACTCCTCGAGGCCAATAGGCACCGGGCGCGTGGACTGGTGGCGCCTCCTTTGGTGGAAACGGAGAACTAATGGCATGTGGGCGCCGGAACGGGCGCAGGCGCTTGCTGCGGGGGGCGCGGGCTGGATGTTGCTTTCACTTCATTGTGCTCTCGTCGCTTGTGTCGTGCGCTGCCGAAATCTACCTGTGCTCGAAGACTGAAGATTACAATATCTTAATGGTCGGCGAAGGATCGAAAATAAATGGAAAACATAACAGGAACGGGGGCGTGCAAAACTACAACTGAGGAACAAGTGCAATCGGCGAAGCATCCAGTAAAGACGAAAAGGGAATGGGAGACGTACGCTCTATTTTTTTTAATGTTAGGGGACAATGTTAACAATAAACAGAATAACAAAGTATTAGGAAAATTTCGGCAGATCCCTCGTATTGTGGGAACCGATTTTATGCGAATCAGCGAGTCTATGCTGCATTTTTGTTTAGCTTTAAGTCAAGCGTAACGAGGTGGATCGACGTGTTTTTGTAGATGGGGTAGTGTGCACATAGTGTGCTTATTAAGCATGCCGACTACACTGACGTTTAACGGCTAACTTGTGGTCTGACGTAATGTCAGCGCTCATGTTAGAGAACAGACGTCAGTGTTATTAGAGAGTAATAGCTGAGCGGGCCAGCGGGCCCAGCGAACGAGCGGAGACGCCAACTGCGCATGCGCGACACGCTGGCCCAGCCAGCGTTTTTACGGAGCGAGCCGCTCGCCCGCTCATTTCGTCTCCTCGGCGAAGCGTGCGCAGCGGATGAGCGTGCGAGCGTTTTCCAAGCAAAGCCTCTGCTCGATTGACAGTAACTTCAACCTTGTTCGACAGGTGTCGCAGCAATGCGCTCCGCTGAAACAAGGGGGGGGCATCGCTCAGCTATTACTCTTGCTTTTGTCTTGCGCTCCGCTGCCCCCTCCGCTCCTCCGCTGGGTCCGCTGGACCGCTGAGCCGCTCAGCTATTACTCACTATTGAAACGAAGCGCACGCTACGGTGCGATTCACATTTCGTGCCGATGCTGTGAATATCATACGCGTAGCGTTGGTCAGAGTATTGTTCTGGGTCGAGCAACGCTTGAATATAGCTTGCAGATTCATAGGAGCCCATATGTAATGTTTATCTGACGGTTATAAAAGCGGAGCCAACATTGAAATCAATGGGGTACATAGCACAAACTTAGAAAATAAAGACACGAGAAAACAAGTACGAGGGAGCGCCCGACCTTTCTGCTCCCTCCTACTTCTTTTCTCGTGTCTATTTTCTAAGTTTGCGCTACTATGTGCCCCTTTGATGTTAACCAACTCGCCCAACAAGAAGTCTTAATAAAACCAAGATTGGTGTTAAGCCGACGTAACGTCTGTTTCATATGAGTACATGAGTAATGTTTATTACCTTGTCATGAAATTAGATAGTCAGCACTGCAACCACAATTGACGTTGGTTGCACCGACATTTTTCTTGCGCATAGGATCTTTTCAAAAGTAATTTCAAGTCCTGACTTGGCTCTGTGGTAGAATATTTGATATCCGCTCAGAGTACCTGGTTTCGACTCTTGCTGGGATCCGGATTTCTATTCTTTGCATATGCGTCGGGTCCACGCGGCTGATGCCGGATTTTCTTGACGAGCACCCACTTAAATTATCAATGTCTGTTCTCGCCGTTCCTGGGTAGATATAAACTGTGAATCACCTGTGCCTCATACCAGCATCCCGCGGCCCTTGGTATACGCCCGGCATGTTCCGCACGTGACTGGAAAGATTTTCGCGCTACTCATACCACCATATCACAACCAGACAGCCATGTTCGTCTTATTTTCGTACCCACCTATGCCAATTTTGGTTAATGTCAACGTAAGGAGGCGACCACGAGAGAGCCCAGACGTAGGCGGCTAGATAGAGAGATAGAGGCATTTATAGATAGAGATAAGAAATGCTTTGCGTTTAAAATAGAAATAGGAATGGGGATACCTAGATCTAGCTCCACATCGTAGCTTATCGCATTGAACTTCGTCTGCGGGGTGCACTTGCAAAGCAATTTGCAGTCGTTCTGGCTTTTATATTCCGTGATGTCAAGCACATGGCCAGCTTCGTGCAAGCGGTGACCCTTCTCTAGAGCAAACGCATGAAAACGCGTACGCCGGCTGGTCAAGCCTTGAAAGCCGCAACGCAATGTAACTGGCATCGCCATTAGTGCACGTGCGCTGTCAGTGCTCGCCTTCCCGCCAGGAGCCCAAGAGTGAGGAGCAGCGAGTTTGGCAGTTAAAATACAAAGATATTTATTTTACAACACTTTCGCCAATCGGGCCGGTCTCATTTGCAGTCCCGAAAGGGAGGAGGCTTCGTGCCTCTGGTCCGCCTCCAAACGAAAGCAAACGCATAAAAGCACAGCACCACGCAAAGAAGCATAGTCGATTGACGTTCCGACGGTGCTCCTGGGTGTGAAGAGATGAAAAGAACATGTGTCATCCTTTCTTGATGACTTGGCGACCATTGAACGCTGCCACAACCGCAAACGACTGCGCGGGAGTCTCCCTGAAGCCCGACGACGGGCCCCGTTATCTGAACACATGTCCGACAGTCGAACGCTTCGTGCTTTGTTCAAGAAACACTGTTGCTGCCGCTTCTCTTTGCCTTGAGCGACAAACGAAACAGCGTACAGCTTGCGATTGTCCAAAAAGAAACGCCGCCGCTACTACTTGAATACGTTGCCGAAAGTAGCAGAGCCTTCTCCGCGTCGTCTGCTTCACATGCCAGTGCTTTCGCTGCCGCCGCTAGGGGCGCTTTTCGAGAGGGGCGCGGTAGAGCGTAGAGCAAAATGATATTTTGGGAGAACTCCAGAATGGATTCCGAATCGACAGGCGGTTAGACGATAACCTGTTTGTTCTTACACAGTGTATAGAAATATCAAAAATAGAAAACAGGCCCTTATACGTAGCTTATCTAGACATCACCGGGGCATATGACAACGTTAATCAGGAAATTTTGTGGGATATATTGAAGGAAGTGGGCATAGGTGACGACTGTATACAGCTTTTGAGGGAGATATACCGAGAAAATACAGTTTGTGTAGAATGGGAAGGAATAAGCAGCAAGGACAGCGTTGACATTAGCAAGGGGCTGAGACAGGGATGTCCTTTGTCCCCGCTGTTATTCATGCTGTACATGGTGAGGATGGAAAAAGCGCTAGAAGGGAGCAACATTGGATTTAATCTGTCACACAAACAGGCAGGCGCGATGGTTGAGCAGAAGCTTCCAGGTCTATTTTATGCTGACGATATTGTCTTATTTGCGGACAGTCAAGATGATATACAGCGGCTGGCAGATATATGCGGAAGGGAGGGCGAGGCTCTAGGACTAGGTTTTAGTGCAACAAAATGTGGATTGATGGTATTCAATGATCACGAAGACCATGCGGTCTTAATACAGGGCCAAGAAATACCGAGGGTAAGCGAATACAAGTACCTCGGAGTGTGGGTAAATGAGGGGGGATAGATATATGGAGGTACAAGAGAAAGCATCGGTAACAAAGGGAAAGAGGAATGCTGCAATCATGAAGCACAGAGCGTTATGGGGATACAATAGGTACGAGGTGCTTCGAGGGCTGTGGAAGGGTGTGATGGTTCCGGGGCTTACATTTGGGAACTCAGTGGTGTGCATGAAGTCAGAGGTGCAATCTGGAATGGATGTAAATCAAAGGACTGTGGGACGCCTCGCGTTGGGCGCTCACGGGAAGACGACAAATGAGGCTGTAAAGGGTGATATGGGATGGACAGGTTTTGAAGTGAGGGAAGCTCAGAGCAAAATTAGATTTGAAGAGAGGCTGCGGAAAATGAAGGAGAGTAGATGGGCAGGGAAGGCTTTCAGGTATTTGTATAGAAAAAGCGTCGACACGCAGTGGAGAAAAAGAACTAGGAGGCTCACCAGTAAATATACGGCTAGCAGTGTGGGCGACATGGCAACAAGGAGCATTAAGCGAAAAGTCAGAGAGGCGGAGAGGACTTATTGGATGACAGCGATGGAAAAGAAGCCGGATCTCAGTGACTACCGAAAGGGAAAAAAGAAATAAGGAGGGAGAGGTTTTACGATAATTCAAGGGGAAGCGCTTTACTGTTTGAGGCAAGGTCGGGTTGCCTTAGAACGCGTAGCTATAAAGCGAGATTCTGTAACGAAGAAGAACAATGTACATGCTGTGGGGGGAACTAAGGAAACGATGGAACATGTACTGATTGAATGTGGCGATATCCACCCAGATATACGTGTGGACACGAGTCTACATGAAGCCTTGGGTTTTAGGGACAACAATGGAAAGCTGAACACGTCCGCGATAGAAATAAGTAAGAGACGGTTGGAGTATTGGTGGCAGAAAAGTAGAGATAAAGGACAAAAATGAAGAAGGGGGAAAATAAGGTCATTCTGCCTTAAGAAGCAGAGAGATGGACCGTGAACTTATATTTTTCTTTGCTGTAATAACATAGATTTAATCAATGTAGATAAGGCATTAGGCCACCATAAAAAGAAAGTTTTTTTTCGAGCCTGGTGGCAGACATGTCACCGCCCCGTTATAAAGGGGACGCTCATAGCATCCATCCATCCATCCAGCCGCTGGCGCCGTACGACGGCCGCCCGGTGCCTATAGGAGGTGGACGGCAAGCACTGCAGAGCCGGGGGGTGGGGGGGGGGGGGGGGGGGGAGGTACTGACACAGGCTTTGGGAGGAGGGGGGGCGATCGCCCCCCCCCCCCCCCCCCCCGCTGGATCCGCCACAGTCCAAAAGTGCGGGGCGTCGTGTACCTAAAGCCCCTGAAACTTCGTAAAGTAACGACATATGTGGGGAGAAGCGCGCCTTCTCGCTTTTCTCCCTCCCCCTGCCCTCTCCGAGACTGGCGCCGCGTCGGCATTGGCCAACTGCCATCACGTGGGACAGCGCGAAGAGTTCGTTTTTTTACAGTCGCTCGCGATTGCCATCTTCGCTCTCTAAGCGCGGACGCGTGGACTCGCTGACGCACAGCGCATGTGTTTCATGGATGCGTGCTTCCCATTCCGTGTGCGTTGTGCTCCCATTCTGCGTGCGTTGTGCTCGGAAATACTTAGCAAACAAGACCGACGTAACTGTTGGTTGCCATGGACGGCTGCTGCGCCTTCGGATGGCTCAACAAATCAAGCGAAGGCTAACAGCTGTTTATGATCCCGTCCGGGAAGCGCAACAAGTTACGAAGAAAGACTTGGATACACCGAATCGGGCGGGAGAACTTTCAGGCGACGTTTTCGATGCGACTATGCGAGGTAAGTTGCGATCGCCTCACAATAAGCATGCGTCAATGTTCACGCAAATCACTGCGTTCTATCTCGCCGTAGACACTGCAGGTTTGTTTCTTCAAAAGCACTGCGCCGAATCTCAGAAGTTTCGTAATCACGTTTTCGGTCGTCAGTCCGCGTGCATGATGCTGGGCGCACGAACCAATACCGTGAACTCAAACCAGTTGGTACATCACGTCAGGCAGAAAGCGTAACCACGTATGCTTGAAAAAAAAAAAAGTACAGACCTCGCAGAAGCAGTAATAAAACGCGCATGAGGAATAACGACGTATTGCGCAATTAACTGAGACGTGTCTACGGCGCGCGAGAACGCAGTGATTTGCGTGACCATTGACGAATGCTTATTGTGAGGGGATCGCAACTTACCTCGCATAGTCGCGTCGAAAACGTCGCCCGAAAGTTTTCGTGCAGCGTGCAGTCGCAGCGTGTGTTCATCGTTTCGGAGTTACGGAACCTCTAAGACCTTTTGCATTAGTCTGGCGACCCTGTGTTCGCGCTAGGCAACATTGGGCTCCCGCCGTCATTGTGAGGGGAAGCCGGTGGTAGCACGGTAGTAGAGTGTAGTTCTAGTACACTCTAACGGTAGGATCGACGGTAGCATGGACGGTAGCACGCCCTAGGTGTTCTCTGGGGAAGTCCGCTATGCCCGGACAGCGGCCCGTCTCGATGCTGCCTAGTTGTTCAGTGGCGTGAGAAGCGGGCGACCGTTCAAATTATTCATCGGACGCGGTGTTGCCGTAATCCAGCTGACGCACGCATGGCTTCGCAAGCGCAAACGTCGTTGCCCACTGCGGGATGGGAGCAAGACCTCGGCAACCTTCCGCGCCTTCAACACGAACGCATCGTCGAGTTCTACAAGGAAAAAGCGGAGACCAGGAGGTGCCTCGACAGAAGCTATAACTTCTTCGTCGAATGCTACGTCGATCCGGCTTCAATTAAAGTGAACTACACCAACAAGAGGTAAGCAAATCGAAATGAGCGGCATAAAGTGATGTGGGCAGCGGTGCCGCGTGATGATCTAGCTCAGCCGAAGTGGGCGCCTCGCAAGCACACGATCGCCTCAGGCTGCAGCCACCTCTCTGGCCCTGTTTGTCACCGTAGGCTTTGGCTCCAGAAATGCGTCTGCCCTGCATGCTGCGGCGTATGCATTAATGGTAGCGACTGCCGCGGCGACGACCAGCACGTGTAAACGCGCGCTGCTTGTCACTCATTTAACATAAAATCTGCGCCATGTGCTTTCAAAGCAGCCTCGTTAAAATAGGACACATTTTCTTGGTCATAGCAAAACTATTCTAAATATGCAAAATGGCACTGATCGTTTCAGGACGTCATTTTAGTTTTAATTGTTTGTGTTGCTGTTAAAATTGCCAAATTTATAATGAAGAATATTCTACCTACATGTCTGATTAATATTTCATGCCAAATAGACCAATAATATCAATACAAATTTACTTGACAGGTACTGCTGTCTTGCTTTTCAATTTTTGCGTCCACTTTCTCACACTATTCTGGCTGTTTGGGCGTGTTGGTAAGACATGACTAGTAATGTGTAAGTGTATAGGCAGACAAGGAGGTGTCCGACATAGCGCTCATGTGTATCACGTGTTCTCTGTTCTCGCCTGGTTGTGCCCTTGAACATAATCTCTCGCACTGCTTAGCATGAATGAATACTTCCCCAACTTTCAACACTACTGCAGTAATAAACGCACTGAATAGACATTGTTTCCTTGGCATTATTCTCTGAAATTTCTGGTTGATGTGATCAAGTGCTGTGATGCTAGTGAAGAGTTCGACAAAAGCTCGCCTGGTCAGGTAGCATGTTACACTTGAAGGGCCAGTAAACAACCACGAGGTCCAAAGATTGGGATGAACAGAAATGTGTGCACTTTTGCTTTGTGAACATGCTTCCGCAAGATTTTTGCGAATACGTGCTATTATAAGGAAGGTGCAGGGGTTAGGACAATCGTTTCAGCTGGTTTCAAATTCTCACGCGGCCTCGCCATCCTTCTCCGTTTTGGGGAGGGGTAGGTGTATCCCTTCATTGCCACGATGCCCATTTCCTCAATGTAATGCAATGTCAGCGACTACTTGATTGCCGTGCAGCCAATGACCGTGCAAGGCTTCCTCCTCGTGCGCACGTGTCATAGTGGTGCGGGGAGGCAGCGTGGTGCGAGAGAGGTATGCTTCCTTCCTCTCGTGGTAAAGTGGCGAGACGACTCTTCATCTCGGAGGTTTTGGTTTTGGTACCACTAGTCCTCTGGCTCTACAAAACAGCATAGGGCAACACAGGAAAGTGAAAATGCGTGCTGCCCGGCCAAAACTGCATTACCGCAAGGCCAAGACGGTGTTTCATAGCGCAAAGGGCCAATCGACAAGCTCAGTGCCACATCAAGTTGCTCATGGGCAAGCTTGCATCACCGCGCATACAAGGAGGATTGGTCAGACGTAGGAAAGAACCGTGGGAATTGTTTTTAAAAATGGAGGGTCTGCGCGGCGCTGTAATATTCAGAAAATGTGATCGCCGCGGTCTACTGTAGGAATTAGCGAGCCTGTTTAGGGGTTGTAAAAAAAAATTCGCAGCCTGTTTACTGGCTTAATGAGAACACGTCCGCTGCGTTGTGAACAAGAAATTTGTACAGGTTTTGAAACATCAGAAGTGTACTTTTTGACTTTGTCAGTGATCATAATTTTTCTTAAGTGCGCTATGCAGCTGTATATTTTGTGTGGACCAATGGCACATGACCATTTGTTAGGATCACCTAGCAAAATGCCTGTAGTTACTACTCCTAATGATTGAAGTGTCACATGCTAACATATTCTTATTTATGAGGAGGACTTCCATTGTTTCTTTTCCCTATGCAGTGATGGCACAGTGTACCTGAAGTCATCGTGCTACCGAAGCAAGAAAAAAATGCAGCTCCATATACAATCTTTGTCACAATATCTTCAGCAGACGGTTCCATCAAAAATGCTGAGTGCAGTAGTGCGGCAGGCCGCAGGCCTGCAATCATGCCATGGCTGTTCTGAGGACTGTTTCACATATTCAGTCAAGGAGCTTCACTGTGGCCCCTTTGCAGCTCACATGCACAGACCTTCCACAAAAATGGCGTGTACCACGAAGCGCAAATTTGCATGGCATGCCTTTACAGGCAGTGAATTGGAGGGCAGTGCGAGAAGGCGGCCTTGACTCGCCACTCAGTGTTCGCCTCTACGACCCAAGGGGAGTTTCGCGAACATTGGATGAACAGAAAGCTGCTGAAAGACAATTGGCAGAAGAAATCCTAAAAGAAGACCCTGACAGCGAGTTCGCAAAAGGACTTCTGGAAGATGACAACCACCCGTATGAACGTACAAAATGGGGTCTGGCATCAGTACTTGCTCCGCTGTCATACAACAGCCCTTGCTGCCATTCGGGTTTGATGTTGTTAAGAACATTAACAGTGCCTCAATCAAGAGCTCCAGCCTTCCAGAAACTCATCAATATTTTAGCAGCTGTGACACGTGGGAGCCGCCAGCTGCATTGCAAGACAACAGTATCGTCAAGGTAAACAAAACAATTTATGTCATCGCATAACAGTTGGAAATGTCCAGGTTGCCATATAGCTTTATTTATAAACATGTTTGCAATGTGTATTACTAGCATATTTGCCAGTTCCCTTTACTATGATCAAAATTCCGGCCCCCTAACCCATTTACTTGTCATATCGTCTTGTCAGTCTTGTATCGCTTCTACAGAGGTAATTTTCAGCCGGTTAATTATTACTTGCTCCTAGTGACTACTTCAAGTTATTGGGAATGGGAAATTTATGCATGCAATATTTGTAGTACAAAGAAAAGGTGGAAGGCAGTTAGCAAGAATGTGTAGTGTAAATGAGCAGTGTCTTTTTTCTTTCAGTTGTAAGTTTCTGCCCATTGTTTATCGTTTTGACAACGTAGAGCGTCATCTTTCAAAATATTTGCCTGTTCCATGGACTGAAAATTTCTCGATGAGAAGAAATTGGTAAAAACAGGGCTAGCAGGGTCTGCCTATTTTATTCTATTTGTTGAATTGCTGTGCCAATTGCTTTTAAATGTAAACAGACAAACAACTCAAACTTGGATGAGGTCAAATACCCAGGACAGCACATCCTGCCTTGTATGTCTGTGACATGGCCTCCTCACCCACATTGTATGAAAAGAAGGCGAACAAAGTCAACCTATTTTATTCTGTTACTGGATTTGATGTGCCACTTAACTGTTTTCAGACACAATTAACTCAAACTTAGATGAGGGCAAATACCCAAGAGAGCACTTCCTGCCTTGTATGTCTTTGCCCCCTTTTCCCTTGTCTAGTCCGCACTCTTTATCTTTTACCAATATTAACCAATGGGCAAGGCTTAGCATGTTAATTACATGAATTCTAGAGTTAGTAGGGTGCGGCCTGTGTGCTCTGCCTCTTATGTTCTTAAGTTCGTGCTCCTCACAGTACCGGCTGCATGATTGGTAATTGGATCTATGGGTTTTCATATGTAATGTATCAAGAGTTTTTTGCTTAGTACAGCTTGCCTGAGAGAAAGGAAGATTGACTGGATCAACCCTTTGCCACTGTACGCTGGTGAAGAAAGAAAAATTGAGACAAAAATATACGAAACTTGGAATAGTCTGTACAGATTACTAATTCACCGTGGTCTCATAGATGTTGAGCAGAGCAAACAGAAGTGATGGTGACTGAATGGAACTGCTCGTAAATTAATCTGAATGAAAGTGCACAAATAAATTGTTCAAAACAGTCCGCACACTTAGTCAAAAGCCTCAACAATGAATGACCTGGGCATCAGAAAAGAACACAAGTCTCGCACTATCTAAAAGGTCATTGTGGGCTTGTTCCTTCAATCTAATAATGTCAGCAAGAACACCAGAAGCCACTTAGGTAATCACTGTGCAAGCTGTGACTGCTTGCCATTTTTTGACATTACAGATATCGTGTTCTAGAACAAAAGAAAGGCTACTTTGGAATTCTTGTGATCTTACCATACGTTCATGAACTCGGATGACTAAGCTTTTCATTAGTTGCTTTGTCCAGCATACAAATGAGTCTTTTTTAAGGCAGGAAACCTGCTTTCTGCCTTTTTCTGTCACTTTTTGTCTGTGTTTTTCATCATGTATGATAGCTGTTTTAAGCTATTCATTTATGAAATCTGAATAATCTTTTGGCTGTGAGTAGCACTAATGACCATCCCCTTCTCTTGTGTGGGTTTGGGACCCATGAAACCACAGCAAAGATACCTGACGAGCACATGTATCCATAAGGAAGCATAGGGCACCGTCAACTCTGTTTATTATTCTGTTTTTCAAGCAGCACACGCATGATAGTCTGACTCGGACACAATCAAATAAATGTAATTAATATTTACATGTACACATGCACAATTTTCAGAAGCTGTGCATCACTCCGGAAGAGGCGCGGGTCCTTGAAAGAAACACACGTGGACAACGGAATAGCACAAAGTGGCAGGATGAACGCAGTTTCCGCGTGACAGCTTCAAATTTCGGCATCATTGCAAGTCGAAGTGAATGGACATTGAAGGGACTCCGTGGATTGGCTATGCGCAAGGACTTGTCACGTGTTCCAGCTATAAGGTAGGACTTACGCTCCTCAGTAGGGCACACAACTTTTTCATTTACCACTAGTCTTAAGAAGTTTCATATGTTACAAATAGAAGCTGGATGCTAAGCGCTAAAAACTGCATTCGAGGCTTGTATAAGAGCGAATTCAGTTTTTTGTGCTTAATGGGGTACTGACACAAAAACTTTGGCCTCGCGTTTTTTTGCTGCAATGTGTTGCTGGAGTCCTGTTAGTCATAACGCGGCACCTCGCTTGCTGCAGCGCGCGACAGATATTTAATTACAGGCTCCTCATTACCGACCAGTTTCAGTTTCGGTTTCAGAGAGCTCAAAAAACTACAAGCCGCCGGGTGCAACTATCACCACCTAGCGTGCGCAGCTCCCGATCACGTCAGCACACAGAACTGTGACGCACTTCCGCTCGGTGTGCATCAAGAAGTCCTTTCGAATAGGAAACGGGACAGCAGTGTCACTAAACACAAAACTTTCAACGCGTGTGCCGCGGCCACGGACGCGCGACCAGCCGCCGAGAAGTATAGACTGCTGGAACAAACGCGGCAAAAGAAAATGGCCGCTATGACGTCATCATAACTTGTTGCAGCGTGGTCACTTGAGGGAAGTAGGGGGGTCACTGAGGGTCACCTCTGATGGTGTCAGTAGAGCGACGGAGTCGATCGCTCACGCAAACTTCAAAATTAATTTAAAATACCTTCCAAGCTATATTCGCTGTTGATATTTTGCAGATGATATACACATGTTCCCGGGAATCGAACCCGCAGGCTGTCTCGGCCGCGAAATTTTGTGTCAGTACCCCTTTAATAGGTTGAAATATTAAGAATGCCCTCTATTTCTATGAAAACTAACTTGTCCACAGGTTCAGTGTTCTCAGGCATTGCAGTGCACTCACCTGAAATAATTGTTGACGGTTCTTTCAGTACCTATAACCCAGAATTTTGGTCAGAGACAAGCTGAAGTGCGCACTGACTATCAGCAACAAGTCCACTGGGGTAGAAAATTCCTGAACATCCCTAATGAATCCCACTTTCCAGGTCATTGTAGCACTCTATTATCAAGTTTTAATGTTAGCTAAAACATGAAGCGAGAGTGCATGACTACCCACCAACAAGCGTATTGTCGCATAAAGACTTCAGCCCTTCTTATATCGATGCCCTCGTTTGCTCTGAATCTGTTCCTTATAGCCATTACACTGCCAAAGTGTTTGTTTTGATAACTGGTTGCCTTCAGTAAAGTTCATCAGTGAGTAACACTATAAACAATATAATGCTCAGTAAAAACACAGAAAAAGGCTCTTTTAGGCTGTGATAATCTAATATAAATAGTGCCTATTTCAGTGATTGTGACATTATTGAAATATACATTTATGAGCACAATAGAAGTCCCACTAATATAAAACCGAAGGTAACAAACAGCATTTTGCCTAAACTTCCAGTTTCTTGTTATCGCATGTCATAACCCTGTATAATTTATTAATCTCTCAGAGCCTACAAGAGAGCTACGAGTTGTTGTGTACCGCCTTGCTGGTAATTTTCATTTGTATTGTAATCCAAGGTACATTGTGCTTAATGTCTTGCAGCTCACAACCACATTTAAAGGGCCAGTAAACAGGCTGTGACTTTATTTTACACCCCCCAAACAAGCTCGCTAATTCGTACAGTAGACCGCGGTGATCACGTTTTCCGAATATTACAGCACCGTGCAGACCCTCTATTTCGAAAAACAATTCCCACGCTTCTTTCCTATGCCTGACCAATCCTCGTACGCGCAGTGACGCCAACTCGCCCATGAGCAAATTGACGTGGCACTGAGCTTGTCGATTGGCCCTTTGCACTACGAAAAAGCATCTTGGCCTTGCGGTAATGCAGTTTTGGCCGGGCAGTCCGCATTTTCACTTTCCTGTGCTGCCCTCTGCTGTTTTGTAGAGCCCGAGGACTAGTGGTATTAGGGTGGCATTGCCAGAACGAAAGCCTCCGAGATGAAAAGTCGTCTCGCCACTTTACCACGAGGGGAAGGGTGCATACCTCACCACTCTCGCACCACGCTGCCTCCCCATGCCGCTGTGACACATGCGCACGAGGAGGAAGCCTTGCACGGTCATTGGCTGCACGCCAATCAAGTAGTCGCTGACGTTGCATTACACTGAGGAAGTGGGCATTGTCGCGACGAAGGGTCATGCCTACCCCTTTCCATGGCGGAGAAGGATGGCGAGGCAGCGTGAGAATTTGAAACCAGCTAACCCCTGCAACTTCCTTATTATAGTACGTATTTGCAAAATTCTTGCAGCAGCATGTTCGCAACGCAAAAGTGCTCATATTTATGTTCATCACTATTTTTTGGACCTCGAGGTTGTTTACTGGCCCTTTAAAGAAGTAACAAAAATGTGCAGTGTAGCACTTTCCATGCTTGGACGCAGGAGAGTATTGCTTTAGGCTAGTTTTTCTTTTTTAATTGTTTAGGAGATGGTGTGTGAAGCAGTATGAAGGACACGGAAATACTGTCTTCGTTGTTTCCGTGTGCATTGTCCTGCTTTGCTCTATGTAGAACTAGAGATTTATGTGAAACCAGCGAAGTTTTATTGCTGCCTAGCTTAATTTCACTTCTAAGAAAGTGAGAGTGAGAAAATTAAAAATAGTAGTTTTGTTGATTTGCTGAACGAGATTTTTTTAATGCGTGTGGTGAATTGCTTTTGAATTGCCTGTCTCTGTTGCCTTGCATGTAGGGGCTGTGGCTTAGTCAAGCTGCCTATGGCACCTTTTTCTGCAGCTCCCCTGTCCTTGTATTTCTTGAGGCAGAAATCGATAATTATTAGTTATTGCAATGTCTTGCAAGTAACGTCTTCCTCTTCACGGAATCCAGTGGGAGAGGCTATAGTGTAAAATCTGGTTGCATAATAACAAAGAAAAAGAACTTGTTTCCTTTGGTTTCCAAATGACAGTACGATTTTGGCACTTAAACCTGCAGGTATGGTGTTGCAAATGAGCCCCTCGCTGCAGAACGCTACCAGGATGTGATGCGAGGCCTTGGACATGAATGCACGGTGCACCCTTGTGGCCTGTTGGTCAACCCTGAAGCTCCCTGGCTTGGTGCTTCCCCTGACGGATTAATCTACGATCCAGCTGAAGTGAAGTCGCGGGGCATACTTGAGATTAAATGTCCATATTCTTTGCGTGACAAAAGTTTAAATGATCTGAATTCTGCAGAGTTTTGCTGTGATATTACAGAAAACGGTCCAGTTTTGAAGAGAGACCACGTTTACTATCAGCAAGTTCTGGGTCAGATGGCTATTTCCCAGCTTGCATGGGCAGATTTTGTTGTGTATTCAAAGAAGTTCATTTTAATTGAACGCATACGTTTTTCAAATGAAGAATGGGAAAGAACAAAAGTGAGGCTTGACAGTTTTTTTTTCTCAGATTTCTTGCCTTTCCTTGAAAGAACTGATGTAAACTCAAGCAAGACATAGCAGTGCAAGTGTAACTAGTCAGTGTTGCATCGCATCTTTTCAGGGGATACTAAGGGGAAATATTTATACATCGTGGATTGTTGAAATAGCATTTCATAAACCACGTAGTGCTTGTTTCGTACCTAGGAAATGCTTAGTTTGAAAGAAAAAAAATCGAATCGAAATCTGTGCGCTGTTAGCACACTGAAAACCATGCAAATTCGAATGGCCTTCTGACTTAGCATTGGCTTTGCCTGCCTTTCACTGCCCAAAAGCCAGCGCTGCGATTTCTTGCGTGGCACTGCTCAACAAGGTTTCCATGTTATGCTCAGGGCCCCTTTAAAGGAGTACTGACACCTTTTTTCGAAGGCGAGCTTGCTCTGTCATACAAATCTCCTAGATGCATAGATGGCCCTGAGCAAGTATCAAGCTCAGCAAATGCTGATAAGATATTTTATTTTGATATTAAAGTCAATTTTCTCGCGGCATCCGTACTGACATCAACACTAGCCTGACATCAGGCTACAGCACTAATCCTGGTGACTTCACGCAGCAGCCTGGCTAGTTGTGATGACGTCAAGCACCAAAACACAAAAAATGGCCGCTTGCGCGTCGCCCCGTTGCTACCCATCGCCTTCTCGATCATCTGCTTGCTAGCCGTGCGGTCGTGCGGTCACTGTCATCCAGTGTACTTGTGAAGCGAGTAAGCGGAGTCTGGAATAGAGTGCGTGCACGCGAATACAAAATATACGCTTATCAGAGGGCAAGGGAATCGTCTGACTTTGAATTTGTCGTCATGGCACCGATATTTTGCCCTGTGAAGTCTTGTGCCAGTGAAACGGGGCAAAATAGGTGCAAGTTCCATCGATTCCCGTCTGATCGGGCGCTGCGACAAGCGTGAGTCGACTTCGTGCGCCGCAGCCGAGGCGGAGACTGGACGCCAACCAAGCGCAGTTTACTCTGTTCGCTCAACTTCACTCCGGACGCGTACACGCGCAGCATGCAGTTGCTGACCGGCTTCGGATTGTCGACGAAGAATCTGCGCCGACGAATCTGCGACGAAGAATCTCAACGTTGTGCCCCACTACCGCAACCGCGCATCACGATGCCTTTCAAGGATATAGAAAAAGAGTCTGCAGCGGCAGCAACTTAAAGCGTGCAGGCTATCCCGAGTTGCGTGCTCCAGTGGAGGTTACTCGTGTTATCGAAATCAGTGTTGTTTTCGTGCATAGCTACGCCGTGTACTTCAGTTATTGAGTTTAGACATGGTGAACATGCAATTCTGATAATGTACGAGTTCATCATTGTGCAGCTAAGCGTATGTCAGGCTAATGCCGTCTTTCAGGTTCTTGTTTACTTCTTACCTAGTCCATGAGGTCAAGACGACTACCTTTCAGAAATTTGCAGAATGTATTTACTGCCATGTGTGCAAACTTAGTCGATTTTTCTGTTTTGTTATTGTCACGTTACCGACCGTGGCCTTTGCCTCATTACTTTCACACGTGTTATCGAAATCAGTGTTGTTTTCGTGCATAGCTACACCGTGTACTTCAGTTGTTGGGTTGAGACATGGTGAACATGTAATTCTGGTAATGTACGAGTTCATCATTGTGTAGCTAAGCTTATGTCAGGCTAATGCCATCTTTCAGGTTCCTGTTTACTTCTTTACCTAGTCCATGAGGTCAAGACGACTACCTTTCAGAAATTTGGAGGACGTATTTACTGCCATGTGTGCAAACTTAGCAGCTTTTTCTGTTTAGTTATTGTCACGTTACCAACCGTGGCCTTTGCCTCATTACTTTCACACGTGTTATCGAAATCAGTGTTGTTTTCGTGCATAGCTACACCGTGTACTTCAGTTGTTGGGTTGAGACATACGGTGAACATGCAATTCTGGTAATGTACGAGTTCATCATTGTGTAGCTTAGCATATGTCAGGCTAATGCCATCTTTCAGGTTCCTGTTTACTTCTTACCTAGTCCATGAGGTCGAGATTAAGAAATTTGGAGAACGTATTTACTGCCATGTGTGCAGACTTAGCAGCTCTTTCTGTTATGTTATTGTCATGTTACCAACTGTGGCCTTTGCCCATAGGTCGGCAAACTCACTCGGACTCACTCAAACTCAGACCGTGCCATGAGTCTGAGTCTGGGTGAGTAATATTTTGGTGAGTTTGAGTCCGAATGAATCCGGTTGAAGCAAATTTTTGTGAGTGTGAGTCCGAGTGAGTTCGGCTCAGGAAAATTTTGGTGAGTCTGAGTCCGAGTGAGACCGAAGCGCAAGACATATTTCTTGAGTCTGAGTGAGTTCCACTTTTCTTTTTTGCCGACATATGGTCCTACCTACTCATCTCCAGCATTACTATCAGCCTTACCTGGATTCACGCTTATACTCACCTCTACTCGCACGTATTATAAAGCAGTGTCGTTCACACACTATCTCAATATTTATTGATCAGAGGCAAGAATTACGTAGGGAGGTGCCTGAACCTCCTACCCCCCCCCCCCCCCCGTCAACTGTTCCAGGGAAGTTCTTGATAAATATATCTTACGTTGTCATATATTTCAATAAAAATCACCTTGTTTGCAAGCACTCATAACTCGTATTCGTAGGTTCTTTATCAAAAGGCACCAAGAAAAGCACCGATTTTGTGAGATATTGGTGTTAACGAGCATTGACACCATGGTCAAAAAAACAAATTCTAGGCTAATGGACTGATGAGTTGACTCACTCGGGCTCACTCAGACTCAGATCGAGACGTAAGTCTGAGTGAGTCCAGGTCAGTAATGTTTTGGTGAGTTTGAATTTGAGCGAGTCCAATTGAAAAAAAACTTCCGTGAGTGTGAGTCCGGCTCAGGAATATTTTGGTGAGTCTGAGTTCGAGTGAGCCCTAAGAGCAAAATGTATTTCATAGGAATCAACATGTTTGCACAGCGCAAGAAAGACGAGGACGTAGGGAGGACACAAAAGGGGCGCTGACTTCAACTAAATTTTATTAGCGAAAACGCTGGAAATATATACATATGATAGCAAGCAGCACACCTCATCACAGGCGCACAACCTATTGCGTTACAGCTAGATACTCTATATCTTGTTAAGTGAGAGCAACAGCACACCTCAGCACAAACTCACAACCTATTACGTCACAGCAAGATATTCGATTTCTTTTTTTTAGTGAGTGCGACAGAAGGCATGCTAACACAGAGGTTACCCAGGAGTTGCATTTGATTAGCCTCAATGATTTTGCGTGTTAGCTGCTGACGATGTTTTGCGACAACGGTGCACTTTTCAAATTCCGGTTTACAACCACAATCTCTACAGTGAATACCCAGATGGCCTTGAACAGCTGTGTTTACATGATAGTGATGCTCCTTTAAATGCTCGTTCAAGCACCTGCCCGTTTGTCCAACATACTTCTTGCCACAAGACAACGGGATCAAGTAAACAACAGCCATAGCACATGCTACGAATTGCCTCCTATGTTTGGTTGTGCAGCCGCTCTTTTGTGCGGATTGAGCATTCACGCATTTACAGAGCACTGAAAGCTTTTCCGGTCAGAAAAAACAACCTTGACGTCAACCTTATCCCCTGTCTTTTTCAAATTGTGTGAAATCTTATGTAGATAGGGGAGCACCGCAACATGCTTAGTGTCACTGGCTGCACAGCTTGCTGGTGCTTCACATCCCTGCTTTCTCACGCTGTGCAAACATGTTGATTCCAAATCACCAACTAGCCCAAGCTTCTGTTTTATCATAATTCATAAGTGAGTCTGAGTGAGCTCCACAAATTTTGCCGACCTATGCCTTTGCCTCATTACTTTAACATGTGTTATCGAAATCAGTGTTGTTTTCGTGCATAGCTACACCGTGTACTTCAGTTGTTGGGTTGAGACATAGTGAACATGCAATTCTGGTAATGTACGAGTTCATCATTGTTAGGCTAATGCCGTCTTTCAGGTTCCTGTTCACTTCTTACCTAGTCCATGAGGTCAAGACTCAGAAATCTTGAGAACGTATTTACTGCCATGCATAGGTCGGCGAACTCATTCATGAGTCGACTCACTCGGCTCAGATCAAGCCGTGAGTCTGAGTCTGAGAGAGTCCGGGTGAGTAATATTCTGTTGAGTCTGAGTCCGAGTGAGTCCGGCTGAAGAAAATTTTCGTGAGTGTGAGTCCGAGTGAGTCCGGCTCAGGAAAATTTTGATGAGTCTGAGTCCGAGGGAGTCCAAAGCGGAAGATATATATTTCTTGAGTGAGTCTTAGTGAGTTCCACTCTTTTTGCCGACCTATGGTCATATCCCGTCATCTTCAGCCTTACTATCAGCCTTATCTGGATTCACGTTTGTATTCGCGTCTACTCACACGTATTCCAAAACAGTATCGTTCATACACCATTTCAATATTTATTGATCAAAGGCATGAATTACGTAGGAGGGTGCCTTGACCTCCCCCCCCCCCCACCAGCTCTTCCAGGGACGTTCTTGATAAATATATCTTATGTTGCCATCTCTTTCAATAAAAATGACCTTACTGGTTTGCGAGCACTCATAACTCGTATTCGAACGTACTATATCAAAAGGCACCATGCAGAGCACGGATTACGTGTAGTATTTGTGTTAAAGCGCATTGACACCATGGTCGAAGAAGTTAATTCTAGGCTAACGGACTCATGAGTCGACTCACTCGGACTCACTCAGACCGAGTCGTGAGTCTGAGTCTGAGAGAGTCCGGGTGAGTAATATTCTGTTGAGTCTGAGTCTGAGTGAGTCCGGTTGAAGACAATTTTCGTGAGTACGAGTGTGAGTGAGTCCGGCTCAGGAAAATTTTGGTGATTCTGAGCCCGAGTGAGTCCTAAGCGGAAGATATATATTTCTTGAGTGAGTCTTAGTGAGTTCCACTCTTTTTGCCGACCTATGGTCATAACTAGAGACCGGATTATAGGCAAATGCCTATTTTTTTCCTTGCGTTCCTATCGCGCCACTTTGATATATGAGCATGAATTAGGGGTAAAGGAGGGCTTTTATAGTGTTTTTATAGTGCCTATAAATGCCTATTTTTGGGGTTTGTGCCTAAATGTCTATAAGTGCCCATAAATGCCTATTTTCAAAATTGGTGCCTATATGAACGATATTTAGCCTCAAATTTTGCTTTCGAGTACGGTTTGAGACCGTAATTCATGTTACCGGGCAGAATTGACGTTCCGGAACTTTATGGGGTGCACCTATAGTTTCCTAGTTCAACAAACATCCGGGAAGCAACCGGCAGCAGCAGTGAAGTGGGACGCGCCGGCCACCTTACCCCACCGCACTGACATGGCGCGAGCGGTTGGAACAGGGGAGAGGAAAGGACGCTATTTCTGCAACCCTAAATGGGAGCACGTCCCAGGCGGGAAGGCGGGAAGAGGAGAGGGGAAGAGGAGAGTGGCGTCTAACCGGCGGCTTTTACCGCCGGTTTTCCAGTCCAGTGTTCCCATGGAATTGAAGCACCTCCTTGAAGACTTGGGCGTGGTGGGGGGGCTTTAGAAAACAGGAGGTGCCTGCGCGCAGCAGCAGGAATATGGAGAGCGAATGCGAAACCATGGAGTGCCGTCAGGGGAAAATAGAAAGTAGGTAAAAAAAAATCAGATGTGCACATGGCTTTTGTTTCGTTTGCAGTTTACTCTTAAAGGGCACTTCACCAGATCACATTAGAAATTTTAGTCACATACTGGAAGTGTTCGCGTGCCCAATGAAGAGCTTTGTACCAGAAGAACTTTTTAATTGGTTCATTACGAGCCGCGAAAGCATGATGCCGGTAGATGAGCTTGAAACCTTTGCCACTCGCAAGCCAAATTCCTTCCCTGCCATCAGAGAAACTCGGAGCCGGAAGATCACACGGCGTTGACGCATCAACACGCCATGCGCACGCAAGATTACGCTATGTGCACATGACATGCCCAAGCCGGGTCGTGCGCACAAGCGGTGTTGTATCCTTTCGGCGTTCGCTCTATAGTGTAATGCCTGTTTCTGTGGGATGGATCCCTCTATGCGTTTGGAGAGGCTGGCATGGATCTTGTATCCTTACCACGACACAGCGCGTCGCACAGCTGGAACTGCTGTAAGGAACGATGCACCAAAAAAAATTGGACCATCTCCCCGAAGGGAACCCTGATGGGATGCGAAGCAGCAGCGGTGCGCACGGCGTTGACCCGGTTGAAACGTGCGTCGACGCGGGTGCTGGAAGAACGGTTTGAAGCGAAACTCGGTGTAGCGTTTACTCCAGTAAACGTTTGTTTGAAACGCAAAGACACGGGAGGCGGGTCAGAGGTGTTGCGAGCGGGCGGAGCAGCCGGCAGCTGCGGCGTGACCTACTTGGCACCGCTCCAACACCTGCGGCGAGGGGAGCGCGTTGCGGCGCGTTCGTCTGTACGCACGGAGGGACAGCGTTACACAGCCTAGCCAAATAGCTGCTTCGCATCTAAAACATGCTAAGCGTTGTCAGGGCTGGCGCCGGCACGACGCTGGAACGGCGAGACCACGAACACAAAAGAAATATAGGCAGCTAAGTCTCGCATCGTTCACGATTCGAAGAAAAAGCTAAAGAAAAGTGCGCACACATTCCGTTTGTATGTTTTAATATTTCTATTAACTTTCATTCTTCTATTCAAGCAACAGTTGCACAAATTACACATGTAGCCTCGAATAATTCTCGCAGTTTCATGTACTACTATGACATACACAGGACCCTTCCTTGTTGAACTTCACCTCCCCCCACATTGGTGCGCGCGCCCGTGAGATAAAGGGCACGAGGCATTCAGTCTGACATTTCACCTCCTTCCGGGGAGCGTAGTGTTGCAAATCTTGGCAGACGTGATCGTTAGCGCAATGCATGCATTACACTTCTAGCTCGAAACGCTCAAACCTGGTAAGGGGCCCTTTATGGTGTTCACACAAAGAGGAGAAATTGACTCTGCGCTATTAGACCCGGCCAATACAAGGCTAACAGACCCTTCTGGCCTTTTAGCGGTCTGGCTATTGAATCCTGTGCTGCCCTTCCCAGCCATGCCGAAGAGGGACCCGAAGAGGGACCATTGCATGGCTATGTTGAATCATTAACGCCTTTGTACAATCATAAAATATAACATTTGTTTGCTTTCCTGTCGTAGACCAGGTCGCGCACGTCCTTATTCGAAAATTTGAGTTTTTGTAAAAATTTATGGTGCCTATATTTACGATTTTGGGGGCCTAAAACTGTGTTTTTCCTGCCTATTTTTGGCGCCTAAAACACGATTTTTTAGTGCCTAAAAATCCGGCCTCTAGTCATAACCCGTCATCTTCAGCCTTATCTGGATTCACGTTTGTATTCGCGTCTACTCACACGTATTCCAAAACAGTATCGTTCATACACCATTTCAATATTTATTGATCAAAGGCATGAATTACGTAGGAGGGTGCCTTGACCTCCCCCCCCCCCCCCCCCACCAGCTCTTCCAGGGACGTTCTTGATAAATATATCTTATGTTGCCATCTCTTTCAATAAAAATGACCTTACTGGTTTGCGAGCACTCATAACTCGTATTCGAACGTACTATATCAAAAGGCACCATGCAGAGCACGGATTACGTGTAGTATTTGTGTTAAAGCGCATTGACACCATGGTCGAAGAAGTTAATTCTAGGCTAACGGACTCATGAGTCGACTCACTCAGACTCAGATCGAGTCGTGAGTCTGAGTCTGAGTGAGTCCGGTTGAAGACAATTTATGAAAATATATTTCATGAATGAGTCTGAGTGAGCTCCACAAGTTTTGCCGACCTATGCTGCCATGTGTGCAGACTTAGCAGCTCTTTCTGTTTTGTTATTCTTAATTTAGCAACTACAGCCTCTTTCTTGAATTTCATGTGAGTTAGCCTCAGTGTTGACTTCCTTCTGTAGTGCTGGTCATATAGCATCTGTTTTGCATACGACCAGAAGAAAGGTCAGTGACACAGGCTGTTATGCCTAAAGAAATAAATCAAGTTGAACATGTTTTCTTTCATTGAACTGCATCTCCATGATGTTCGTATATTATAATTCTGGATACTTAAAGCCGCAGTAGTCTTGCGAAGGGAAATTTTGACGCACTGCAGAGACGACGCAGCTGGGCAGGACCACTCGCTTTCGTTTGCCAAGGCGAAGCCAGACCCATCCTACAAAGGGACGATATCGCCTGAAATATGAATGCAATACGATATAAAAATGCAGTGGCAAGAGTAAAGGTAGACATATCCTGCAGTGTGCACAGAGTCATATTCCAGAACCATCTACTGACAAGGGGCGCTTTCGAGCAGACAAAATTACGAAATAAAACGTCATTGTTATGTAGCATGCAGATTCCTTTTTAGCAAGTACAGATATGCAGAAACACTTCATTTTATTTATCGTTTACTTAATCAACCCAATGGGCCAAAGGCACTACCGAGAACTATGACTTATAGAGGAAAAAAAAAGAACAATGAAGTACATAAGTCAATCACAAAGAACGTGAAAGGCGAGATCAAGTAATCTGATTTGTGAAGAACTATCTAACAATGTAAGCAGCAGCTATTCTAAGCTTGCAGATTTTATTTCACATATTGTGATTTCGAGATCATGCATAATTTGCGCTGCCTGACGACCGGAGGTGTCCAACGCCACTTATACATGTATTTTTCATTTCCCTTTAGTTGGACACGCGATATGGAATATGGACATAGCAATATTAGCAAGTAACATGCGCCTATGCACGTTTTGAGTGAGTGGATGACGCGTCGTACTTGCGACCACCACACTTTTGCAGGAATTATACCGAAGGCATGCACTTTGCATGCCAGAGACAGTTTGCGATTCGGCCTACTTCAGCTTCAACAGCAACAGCTAACTTAGATCAACCGCAGCAGTAATACCTGCGGATTTCCGGTGCCTCAATGACGCCTGGTCGATCTTCCATCAAGGGTAGTACGCTATCTCGAGGGCGTGAATGTCTAAGCACCCACGCTGAAACGTCGGGTGCGCGGTGACACAGGCTGCCTCATCCGGCACTAGAGCGCGACTTTGTCGATTTCCCGACAGCACACCGACTACGTCCGTGTCCATCGGGTGGCAACTCCCACAGAGGCGCCTACGCAGATTACGTTATCGATATAATGTTCAGGCGTTACGACCAGCAAGAGGTTGTCATACTGCGTGCGCAGTGCGGCTGCATAGGAAAGCGGCAGAACAAAGCATACACGCGGTGTCGAATCTGCGCCTTGTACCAATAATTTCAAGCAAGTAATAGCATTACGAAATCCACACGAACGCTATTGACTTCCGTAGAACATCCGGAAGATGCCCGCGCAAGATCAAGCAAAAAACAGTGAATTCTTACCGTTCGACATTCCCGATGCGCAAGCCGTCTGCATGGCACTATCGCTCTCAGACGACTCGTCTTCTGACGTACTTGCAAGCGGGTCGAATTCGAAATGATGCGCGGGGTCGGCAAGCTCGGCATCTTCCTCTCTGCCGAAGTCGTTGCTGCCGTCGGAGTCTGTTGACAATTTTCGTCCATCGTTGACGGCGCGACAGTTGCCACATGTTCGGCGCGCAGCAGACGAAGCAGACGATGGAGCTACGCGCGCACGAGGATACGTCACGAAAGCGTGCGCATTCACATACTACCGCCTGGTGGCGCTACTCGTCCCATTGCCGTGACGTCAGGGTACAGAAGGACCCGAAACTTGCTTTTAAAAACATGCTGTAATTAATTTTTCAGGGCGCACTCACGCTTGCCGGTGCATTTTCTAGGCTCTTGGGGACCTGGTCTATCATTTGACGCAATAAAACGATAAGTGAAAAATTTCGTGTCAGTACTCCTTTAAGTTAACATGGCCCCCCTCAGGCCCGATAGTTGCTTAGGGACATAGTGCTTTTCAAGTCATTTACTACTGACTGGTATGTTAAGAGAGTGAAAACTTCTTTTTGAATTACCCTGTTAAATGCCAAAGTCAGCATCCAGGTAAACTATGTTTTCTCCTTGTGTTCCTTGTTGTCAAAAACCATTTAACACTGTATTGGGGCAGCATTCCGAGTCTGCGTCAGCCCTGCTGTATTTAGGACCCACTTCATGGCTGCTTTTCACTCTCAGTGAATTGATAACATAACAGTCTAAACTAATTGGTTGGGAATTTTCAGTATAATTGTCTGGATTTATGCAATAAAAAAAATTCCATACAGTTCTTTAATTGAATATTTTACTTAGACATTTCGGAGCCATCTTGAAAAGGATGAAAAATGATGTGCCCAAGAACTGAGTAAATTTAGAGGCTCGTGATACTGATGTAGGAAGTACAGATTGACCAAAGCCATTTTTACAGCTGTGGCAATCAGCACAGCTATCGCATTACTGCACGTAGAATTCTTGTTTGCCCAGATAATTTTCTGATAACACTTGCATTATTCATTCCTTGTCTGTGATGTATTGCTCATCTCTTGTAGATATTCATGCGAAAGCAACAAGTAGTCTTGAATATTCTGAAAACAATGATCTCAGCACTGCAGTTTCTGTTACATTGCATAATGGTGTGACAGGAAGTTTATGCATATTATTTACAAGACTGTGATGCTATGGTGATAACATATCTAGGTCTATGACAGCAATATTTGCCTTAAACTTCACAAAGCTGTGATTTTGATTCTGTATCAGACACTATTCTGTGTTATTCTTTACATGTGTGCTCTCAAATGGGGGTATTTCTGTGTGTTAGTGATGAGACCAATTTCAAGCAGGAATTTTTATACGAGTTATACCTTTTCGTATGGCAGAAATGCAGAACTGCAATTTATTCACTGTGATAGCAATCTTTGTTCGCCTGAAACTTCACAAAGTTGTGATATTGATTCTGTATCAGACATTATTCTGTGTTATTATTTACATGTATGCTTTCAAATAGGATATTTATGTATGTTAGTTATGAGACCAATTTCAAGTGGGAATTGCTACATGATTTATACCTTTTCATAGGCAGAAATGCAGTACAGCATTTTATTCATTGTGATACTAGTGTAACATATCTTGTTTTTGTGCTTTTAGACATATGCAATAGGTAATATTCTGGTTTGAGATTCCTTTTCAAGAAAACAAAGATCATGACGTACGAACATTTGTTTTTATTGTGATGTATGTGCAGCTTTTTCTGCACCTTGTCACACCGTGCAACCCTAATATTATGTTAATTTTGCCAAAGTGTAACAGCAAAAATGTTTTATTAATCATCAGTTAATAATGCCTATGAATAAATTGATTTTTTGAAAAACCAAAACGATGTTAGGAATGTTTCATATTGATGACTCTGTTGATGCAAATGTGGTACCATAACACTGGTTCTCTGTCGCAGTTAATCAACAACTGCCTGAGGCAATAACGAGACATTTTTGCTACCTGTGGTTCATACAAATGACAGACATGTTACGCTC
The DNA here is from genome assembly GCA_030522465.1 of Rhipicephalus appendiculatus. Taxonomy (NCBI): domain Eukaryota; kingdom Metazoa; phylum Arthropoda; class Arachnida; order Ixodida; family Ixodidae; genus Rhipicephalus; species Rhipicephalus appendiculatus. The sequence goes on from JALIZH010016900.1 coordinate 57,292, forward strand.
CTTCTGAATAAGGGGCCTGTGAAGGAAAATATCCCAGCCGCCGCAGCTGCATTTGCGACGGGGGGTGAAAATACCGAGATTCGTGTGCTTAGATTTAGGTGCACGTTAAAGAACCCCAGGTGGTCAAAATTTCCGGAGCCCTCCACTGCGGCGTCCCTCATAATCGTATCGTGGTTTTAAGACGTTAAACCCCACATATTGTCATTACACGTAGCAACAGTGACAGATCTAATTGGATACATTCAGTCTGCATCATAACCTCCAATAGACAGCAAACATTGACTGCCTGTGTTACAATGTGTAATCAGTTTTGACAAGGGCTGTGCAACAGTGTATCTCGAGGTTTCTTTTCCTGAACGCAATGAATTGTCTTAGCTGTGATTCTAGCAATCGGTGACTTGTAAAGTTGCAACATTGTGACATGATGTAAGGCAAGTGGTGAGTGTAGTCTCTTCATGACAAAGCGTAGCGTGAGGAAGACGAGACACAGGAAGAAATACACAGGACAGGCGCTAACTGGAAACTAAAGTTTAATAACATGAAAATCCGCTGTTTATAGTTGGCACTGACGAAAAGAAATCACGTGAGCATCTCTCAACCCAAGGAAACAAACAAAAAAGAAAAAAAGAAAAAACCTAATCATACGGATTGTAACCACTTGCAATCTAATCATACAGAATGTAACAACTAGCAATCAACCAGACTACCAGGGTTATACACACGCTTGTTACATTCTGTATGATTAGATTGCAAGTGGTTACAATCCGTATGATTAGGTTTTTTTCCTTTTTCTTTTTTGTTTGTTTCCTTGGGTTGAGAGATGCTCACGTGATTTCTTTTCGTCAGTGCCAACTCTAAACAGCGGATTTTCATGTTATTAAACTTTAGTTTCCAGTTAGCGCCTGTCCTGTGTATTTCTTCCTGTGTCTCGTCTTCTTCGCGCTACGCTTTGTCATGAATCTACACCAACTCGGCCAGTACGCTACCTTACTGTAGTCCAGGGGTTTCAAACTCACCTCAGCCAGCGGGCTGCAGTGAGGCAATTTAGGCCCGTAAGGGCCGGGACACTTAGGAAAGTAAAAGCGGGGGGGGGGGGGGGGGTGCTCAAAATGTCGGCAAACGTCGCCATTTGAAGAAAAAACTTTCCCCATATCTCCTGTACGTGTCATTTCTGAAGGAGATTAAGTGCCAAGATTCCAACATGTGATTATACCTCAAATTTGAATATACCTTTTGTTTCACGGTAATGTTTCAACACATTGTGACCACATGGGGTGCCTCACGAAAACAATATTTTAGACCATTTGTGCCTGTGTATCCCATGAACATATCTGTTAAGAAAATAAAACAGGAATGTTAGGCGAAGAAGGTCATGTGTGGGCCGCGGGCCGCAGACGAGAGGTTCGCGAGCCGCATGCGGCCCGCGGGTCGCGTGTTTGAGACCCCTGCTGTAGTCTCTTCATCTGATCGGTACAGTGAGTGGCAGGCTCTCACTATCCAATTGGTGCTAGGATCCATACATCTGCAACCTCAACGTTACGCCTGAAGACACCACCACACTGCCCGTGTTTATACTTCTTGGTGATCATTCTCAAACTATTTTTGTTTGACTACACACTTGTTGGGGTTTGCAGACCGTAGGCATACAGGAGAATGGCTGGTAGTGTTGCGGCACATGGTGCAGCGTATGTCAACTACTCCGCGATCCACTTCGGAAGTGCTACTGGAGTTGATTACGGCCACGGAGATGAAAGCGCAGCTCAACCCGTAGAGCACGTCGCCATGGCCAGTGACGGCTTCACTTCAACAAGTTGAGGAAATGCAGTGCTGAGAAGGAGGGTAACATGTCATTGCCTGTAGTTACCTCGATACGACGTGTGTCAGCGAAATTATGGTGAGAATGATTTGACGATACTGTAGCCTAAATGGTTACAAAATTTTGAAAGACCGTTTCAGGATCCTTTTAAGTGTGAGTTTGAGAATGGCTGCAGCGAAAGTGAGGCAAGTTTTAAGATGCAGTTCGTACGCATTCCTTGTTAGTAGCTCCAGCACTCATTAACATGAGAACAGAGTTGAAGAAAAACATAGGACGTGTACTGGCTCTCAACTATATTTTATTTTCTAAAAAAAAGCGTTCATATATACATACATAACACTGCATCTTGCACACAAAGATAGGCAAAAATCTTCACACATAACACTGCATCTTGCAGATAAAGATGGGCAAAAATCTTGAGTGCCACAAAGGTTGTAAGAAAAATTATTTCAAGAGAGTTGCAATTAAACACGAGTACTGCTAGCGAAACACGTTGCTCTAAGCCAGGGGTCTCAAACATGCTCTCAAAAGTCAGTGGCAACCCTGACTGCACCGGCCCTTCAGGGAATAAATTGTGCGACTGCAGCCCGCTGGCTGAAGTGAGTTTGAGGCCACTGGTCTAAGCAACGTGCAAATACTTTTCCATGAGCAGTGTGCAATCCTATTCATCCACTTTTATCAATGGTGACTGAAAGTTTGACAGGATGGCACAAACAGTCCACATTTGATTTGCAAGCGGGGCCAAGAGGACAGGAATCGGCCTATCAAAGATATGAAAGGTTTTAATCCTTTGAATTTTCCTTTCCACATGGATTCACAAAGCTGCTATATCCTGTGTTTCCTCAATTTCATGAGGGGAGAACTGCTCTTTACGTAGGAATGGTGGTATGTTGAGGGAAACCCCCCTTGGCACTGAGTAGGTCAGCTATTTGGAAGCCTTTATCTGCCATGACCGAGTCTCCTGCATCAAAAGGCCTGTTGAGAAGCCCACTCTGGATGACACATTCTCGGTCAGATGTGCAGCCAGTGAACAATGGAGACACAAATGTTAGAGTGCCTTTAGGGGAAATGCCAATCAAGCCCTTATATGTGTGGCGAGATTTATAATGAGAATAAAGGTTTGACTGGGAGACAAAAGATGATGGCACTTCACACGCGACTTCTGTCGCATCAATGATCACGCGAGTTGACGGATACTTTTCCAAAAAGGCAGCTGGCATGTTCTCTTGGATGATCTCCTTTGAAAGCCACTGCTTAAGACCATTTAAACGAAAGTAAACAAAATTTAGCCAGGAGGTGAACAATCTGGAAACTGTGCTCTCTGAGATCCCAAACAAATGAGCTAAATGTTTGTGGAAGAGACCAACTTTCAGCTTAACAAGGAGAAGGAACAGCTGATTTTCCATGTTAAGCTTGCGAGGCCTTCCCCTAACCTCAGTGTCTTTCACGAGCAAACTTTCATTGCCTTTCCACAGTTTCACATTTCTCCCATCTTCACCTGGATTAAGAAAAACCATCAGGGCACGAAATCTATCGTAACTCGTTAAACCCGTGTAAAACTGGATGTCCTTATCGCTGTCCTTAAACTTCTCAATTGAGAATGTAGCTTCATCTGACAGATTAAGCCTCATCTTTGTAGTTTTAAGCTCTTCTTGTAACTGTGCGATAGTGGCATCTTTAGCCTTCAGCATTATCTCAAGTTCTCGCACTCTCTCTTCTAGCCGAGAAACCTCAGCAACACGTTCATCATGTTCTGGGAGTGCATCTTTTGTATGTGTGCATGCAGCCTCCTGCAATACAGTGTCGACAGGCAATTGAACACTTTGCGCCGAATCTTTCAAATTTCCTGATGTTGTTTTCTTTTGTTTGGTCTTGCCTTCTGGTGTTTTTCGTTTTAGTTGCACGTTAGGACTTGGAGATGAATTACGCTTCCGTGGTGGTTTCCTTTGCTTCTGCACTTTTTTGAAGGCAAACCTAGATGGAACAGACCACTCGTGCAGGTGCCTCTGGCCATTTGCTACGTTGGGTAGATAGTCCGTCTCAACAAAGTGGTTCGAGCAGACTTTGGTTGTATTGGATACTCTAAAGAGAGGTCCTTCTTCTCTTTTGATTGCAACCAGCCACTTCTTGCGCATCTCTGGGTCATTTGGGAACCTGTGGAACGACACATGGGGAAGAACGCAAAATGTTAGCAGTGCTGGAGTTGTAGCCCGACTTTGTACTTTTATGGTTCTGTAATTGCTATACATGACCGCAATCAACCACAACTTCTGTAGCATAGCAGAGGCTCACAATTGATGAAAATAAACATGCTCTTGATTGTGCAGCAGCATATACAGAGCATTGGTTATGTTTGCACATTTATGAGAGAGGAAGGAACGTGAATGACATAAAATGTGCAGAACTTGAGCTGCTGCCTGTGCAGTCACCTCGCTTTAGCTCGGGAAGTACCGCAACGTATAGAAAAGTTTTGGGTACAGTTTCGGGAAGCAATTTTGGAGTACGACGGGTAAGGGGAAAGCAGTTGTAAAGGAACACCTTGTGAAACAAGCGCTGCAGGCATTTATGAATCTGTCGTTCACGACGACGCCGACTGGCGCTGTCTATTTCGGCGTTCTATAGCTCATGCCTGCGCGTAACTCGGGTAAGCAGCCGTTTACATTCAATTCTGGCGAAACAGCGCTTATCCAACTAGTTGGCGCACTTTCGAGCGCGATCGGTATTGATTCTTTAGACCACATCCGACGAGTTCGATCGCGATCGGAGGGGCCCGCATAGAGTCCGTGTAGCGACACTCAATCAGAATATAACTCAACAGGGCCAATCGTAATCGAAGGTGCCCGGGTGACGCCGGTAGTAACGCAGTGGCCGCGGGCGGGTGGTACCGATTGCACATTTATGCATATTTATCACGTACCTTGCAGCTTCAGCTGTCCAAGTAGCCATACTGCTTGCATAGCGGCACGCAGCAGTAAGCCGGCATCTTGATCTTCAATGCAAAAAGAAATAAACGACACAAAACACAAGAGCGTTGTCGCGAGCACCGATCGGACAGTCTGCACGATATGCACCGCTGTCAGCCGCCTACACCGCGCGCGCATCTACACCTCACAATGGCGGCCCAAAACCAGGGTTGCCTGTCTGTATCCCAGGGTAGCCGGGCTTATGCAAGTTTACGTGCTATTTCGTGTGAATATTTATATCCGCGAGTGGCCGCCCACTGCGGTAGAACAGTGTATATGGTGGTAGGCTGCTGATCCGGACGTCGCGATCGGCCGCGCCGGTCACGTTTCGATGGAGGTGAAATGCTTGAGGCCTGTGTGATGTCAGTGCACTTGAAAGAACACCAGATGGTCAAAATTTCCGGAGCTCTCCACTACGACGCCTCTCATAATGACAGCGTGGTATTGGGACATAAAACCACTGATATTATTATTATAGCGGAGCTCTCGCGAAGGAAACATTAACGGTGGCACGCTGGTTTATTCGTTCGCTTGCTCGTTCATGGAGCAATATGAACACATGAACACTTGCTTGATGCTGTTTTATGTATTTTTTTTTTTCATTGCTGTGATTTTCACAAATTCTGTGTGCGAGAACGAATGTGTGAGGCTATATAAAAGCGCTAACGTCTCCAAAGTAACATATAAACAAAAAACAAAAGATACCAAGAGCGAGATGGCATATTGCGAATGCTTACAGCGCGCTGCCTGGCAGGCGCGCGCGCTCACTCTTCGAAAGGTCGTCTGCTACGCGGGAGCAAGGTAGGTGGCGCCACGTTCGAAAAGAGAGTGCGAAGGAGAGGAGACTGAGGAGGAACGAGAGCGGCGGAGGAGAGTGTCGCTACTTTGCGAAGTTTCAGGGGCTTTACGTGTACCGGATCGCGTGCGCCGACTGCCACGCTTCTTACATTGGGGAAACCAAGAAGTTCCATGAAAGAATGCGGCAGCACAAGAATGGTGGTGGTGGTTGTGGTTCGAAGAAGGAAAATGCGCCTAATTTCTGCAGCCCGGTCGGGAGCAGAATGACTTCCGTCAGTTGAACAGTGAACGTAGCGCAGTGGCAAAGCACTGCGAGCGGTTCGACCACCATACCAATCCAGACGCCGCGGTGATCTTGGAAAAAGAAAGGAACCTTCGTCGGCGGCTGGTTTTCAAATCCTGACACATTCAGCTGACAGCGGGAAACATCAACCCAACACGGGGACACTGCCCTCCCTCTACTGCCGGGGCTTGCGACGAGTCACGACAAACCTCGCACGGCAAGAACTCGGGTATAACTCGGGCCTTCTCACCCCTGAAGAAGAAGCCGATCAGGCTTCGAAACGTCGGGTTTCCTAAAATAAATTTTGGTTGGAGTTTTCTCTTTTCTCCATTTTTCTGTTATCCCAACCAGGCAGACTTTGTTCACCTGTGAAAGAATACAAATATCTGTGTTGCAAGCCCCATCCTGAGGTGTCGACCTCGTTGCTTCGTTTTGTACTCTCCCTAGATTCCTTGGTGTTTACAAAGAGCGCGAAAGCTTAGGTACGAGAAACTTCAGCCTGGGAAACGCCTGTGCCATCATGCTTTTTGCAGTGTGGACTGGACGAACACAATGACGGGTGAGAGACCACCGAAAGTGCTTCCGCGCTTCAAAACTGACTATGAATGGAAAGGTGTTTGATAAGGAAAGAAAAAACAAAAGACGGGTGTTGCTATGTTGTGTCGGTACGGACTGAGCTGCATGCGCGCTGGGGAAATATGGCAGCAATATCTCCTAAAAAGAGTCGACAATTCGAAGAGGTCATTGAAGTGTAAAAGCTCCTGAAATTGCCGAGAGGAAACAGAATTCTTTGACCACATTACAGCTTGAAGAAATTCGTTTTTGTGAGCGAGGAAGTGCCGCGTATGGCATGAATGGTGCGTTTCTACCCCCCTTAGTTATGTTCGGTGCAGGCGAACGATGGCTGGTCGGTAGACGGCGCCTGACGACCAGGGGACATTATGAAAAGCGGCTGCCGAGACGGGCCATTAAGCCGTTCGCCCCTGCACACGCCTTTGTCGCCGAACCCCGCGACCTTATTGTTCACCGCACCTTTCACTGGTGAATCGGCCGTGCGGCGGAAGCGTTCTCACAGAGAGCCAGACCAACGCCTCCTCTATTTAAATCAGTGCCAGTGCAAACGCTCGCCCCTCAATGGGAGCCGCCAGTCCATGGCCTCCGAGATTGCGGGCGCGCGGCGGGTTTTTCTCCGGCCGTCCCGATCGCACGGAGAGAGCGTATTTCCCGAGGTGGGCGTGGCCCGCTATTTTCTCCGCACCGCGGCGCGCTTACTTGGGCGCTCACGGGAAAACTACTAATGAGGCTGTAAAGGGTGATATGGGATGGACAGGTTTTGAAGTGAGGGAAGCTCAGAGCAAAATTAGATTTGAAGAGAGGCTGAGGAAAATGAAGGAGAGTAGATGGGCAGGGAAGGTTTTCAGGTATTTGTATAGAAAAAGCGTCGACACGCAGTGGAGAAAAAGAACTAGGAGGCTCACCAGTAAATATACGGCTAGCAGTGTGGGCGACATGGCAACAAGGAGCATTAAGCGAAAAGCCAGAGAGGCGGAGAGGACTTATTGGATGACAGCGATGGAAAAGAAGCCGGCTCTCAGTAACTACCGAAGGGGAAAAACGAAATAAGGAGGGAGAGGTTTTATGATAATTCAAGGGGAAGCGCTTTACTGTTTGAGGCAAGGTCGGGTTGCCTTAGAACGCGTAGCTATAAAGCGAGATTCTGTAACGAAGAAGAACAATGTGCATGCTGTGGGGGGAACTAAGGAAACGATGGAACATGTACTGATCGAATGTGGCGATATCCACCCAGATATACGTGTGGGCACGAGTCTACATGAAGCCTTGGGTTTTAGGGACAACAATGGAAAGCTGAACACGTCCGCGATAGAAATAAGTAAGAGATGGTTAGAGTATTGGTGGCAGAAAAGTAGAGATAAAGGACAAAAATGAAGAATGGGGAAAAATAAGGTCATTCTGCCTTAAGAGGCAGAGAGATGGACCGTGAATTTATATTTTTTCTTTGCTATATTAACATAGATAATTTAATCAATGTAGATAAGGCATTAGGTCAACATAAAAAGAAAGTTTTTTTTTTTTTTTCGAGCCTGGTGGCAGACATGTCACCGCCCCGTTATAAAGGGGACGCTCATAGCATCCATCCATCCATCCGGAAAAGCTGCCGCGCTGTTGGCGCAGCTTGCATGTGACGAGGAAAAAAATGGTTTTGCGCTTTTATTAACCTCGCGCTGATTTGGAAATGTCTGGTCAAGGTGTACGAGAGGCCAAGTCAATGCCGGGGCTTATCGATTCTCAAATGGGCTTTTTTTTTTGCTGTAGATTTGCGCCGCCTTTAGAGCACTTAGGAAAGCGATGCCTTTGCAAGAGATCCGCATGTGCTAGAAACTTACTATACTTCGAAATTTGCGGGCTGTATAGTACGGGGGTGCTAGCGAAGGAGAAGAAAAAAAAAGAACGATGATGAGGCTGGGCGTGATGACGCCCGGGGCTCGCGCTCGCCCTGCCGCAAAAGACCGATCAGTCGTTGCCGGGCCTTCGTAAATTAAACGCGTTTTTCTTGTCGCCCACGTGTTCTCTGAGGGCTTCGGCCGACCACTGGCCCCCGAGCCCACAATAGATATGTTGATAATGTTTTAAGCTAGATTTAAAGCCTGCGACGGAAGCAGTCCGTTTGGTAGCAGTATCGCAAAAAGCAGGTATCGGTGCTTGCTTCCTTTGTGCATTTTTTCGTTCGGTGTAACAACAATAGCGAAATGAAAACACACGTACAGCAGCACTCAAATTTTCCATTAGGAACACTTTGTTTATATTTCCTTTATTAACAACTTGCAGGCACTTACTTCTGTACGGAATGCTTTACAGGCATTGTATAACAGGTGAATGCCGTCACAGCAGCGTAAAGAAGTGAAAAAGTGACATCGGCATAAAGGAAGCATTATCCGCACAGAGTGAAGTGGCAGATTGCGGCCTTCATGCAGTCAATATACATCGTAAAACTGAAGCGAAAACTAAGATCATGAAAAAATCACGCACGCAAAGCTGCTGGTAAACACTGCGCAACGATCACTGCACTGCAATGCATGCGAGGAAATTAAATAAAACAAAAAATGCAAAGACGTAAGAAAAGCATTATTCGCATAAGACAGCTCAGTGCTGCATCAATACAATACCATAAGTACAACTAAAACGTAAACTAAAAATAGGAACTATGCACAGAACGAAGCACAACGAATCTACGCAGTAAATACTGCACGAAGATTACGGCACCACAAAGAAAAAAAAACATGCGCACGCTGTAATCCCGCGCGCTCTGCTTTCTGCCGCGGTCTCCGCTGCCGCCGGATGGATGGATGGATGCTATGAGCGTCCCCTTTATAACAGGGGCGGTGACATGTCTGCCACCAGGCTCGAAAAAAACTTTCATTTTGTGTTGGCCTAATGTCTTATCTACAATGATTAAATCTATGTTATTATAGCAAAGAAAAATATATTTTCACGGTCCATCTCTCTGCCTCTTAAGGCAGAATGACCTTATTTTTCCCATTCTTCATTTTTGTCCTTTATCTCTACTTTTCTGCCACCAATACTCTAACCGTCTCTTACTGATTTCTATCGCGGACGTGTTCAGCTTTCCATTGTTGTCCCTAAAACCCAAGGCTTCATGTAGACTCGTGCCCACACGTATATCTGGGCGGATATCGCCACATTCAATCAGTACATGTTCCATCGTTTCCTTAGTTCCCCCCACAGCATGTACATTGTTCTTCTTCGTTACACAATCTCACTTTATAGCTACGCGTTCTAAGGCAACCCGACCTTGCCTCAAACAGTAAAGCGCTTCCCCTTGAATTATCATCAAACCTCTCCCTCCTTATTTCGTTTTTTCCCTTTCGGTAGTCACTGAGAGCCGGCTTCTTTTCCATCGCTGTCATCCAATAAGTCCTCTCCGCCTCTCTGACTTTTCGCTTAATGCTCCTTGTTGCCATGTCGCCCACACTGCTAGCCGTATATTTACTGGTGAGCCTCCTAGTTCTTTTTCTCCACTGCGTGTCGACGCTTTTTCTATACAAATACCTGAAAACCTTCCCTGCCCATCTACTCTCCTTCATTTTCCTCAGCCTCTCTTCAAATCTAATTTTGCTCTGAGCTTCCCTCACTTCAAAACCTGTCCATCCCATATCACCCTTTACAGCCTCATTTGTCGTCTTCCCGTGAGCGCCCAATGCGAGGCGTCCCACAGTCCTTTGATTTACATCCATTCCTGATTGCACCTCTGACTTCATGCACACCACTGAGTTCCCAAATGTAAGCCCCGGAACCATCACACCCTTCCACAGCCCTCGAAGCACCTCGTACCTATTGTATCCCCATAACGCTCTGTGCTTCATGATTGCAGCATTCCTCTTTCCCTTTGTTACCGATGCTTTCTCTTGTACCTCCATATATCTATCCCCCTGATTTACCCACACTCCGAGGTACTTGTACTCGCTTACCCTCGGTATTTCTTGGCCCTGTATTAAGACCGCATCGTCTTCGTGATCATTGAATACCATCAATCCACATTTTGTTGCACTAAAACCTAGTCCTAGAGCCTCGCCTTCCCTTCCGCATATATCTGCCAGCCGCTGCATGTCATTTTGACTGTCCGCAAATAAGACAATATCGTCAGCGTAAAATAGACCTGGAAGCTTCTGCTCAACCATCGCGCCGGCCTGTTTGTGTGACAAATTAAATCCAATGTTGCTACCTTCTAGCGCTTTTTCCATCCTCACCATGTACAGCACGAATAACAGCGGGGACAAAGGACATCCCTGTCTCAGCCCCCTGCTAATGTCAACGCTGTCCTTGCTGCTTATTCCTTCCCATTCCACGCAAACTGTATTTTCTCGGTATATTTCCCTCAAAAGCTGTATACAGTCGTCACCTATGCCCACTTCCTTCAATATATCCCACAAAATTTCCTGATTAACGTTCTCATATGCCCCGGTGATGTCTAGATAAGCTACGTATAAGGGCCTGTTTTCTATTTTTGATATTTCTATACACTGTGTAAGAACAAACAGGTTATCGTCTAACCGCCTGTCGATCCGGAATCCATTCTGGAGTTCTCCCAAAATATCATTTTGCTCTACCCACGTTGCTATTTTTAATTTTACTGCCTGCATCGCCAACCGGTATAGTACCGATGTAATGGTTAGCGGTCTATACGAGCGAATGTTATCCTTTTCTTTCCTGCCTTTATAGATTAAGTTCATTCTACTTTTTCGCCAACTGTCTGGTATTTCCCTCTCCTGTAAGCACTTTTCTACGGCTTTCAGCAGTGCTTCTTTAGTGCTATGTCCTAGTTCGTTAATGAGGCTGACGGGAACCCCATCTAAGCCCGAAGTAGTGCGCTTAGGAATTTTTCCTTCGGCCTTCTTCCAATTGAAATTCTCAAGTACTACATCTTCCTCGGTTGTACTCTTCTGCATACTTTTACTCATCGGGGGGAATCCCCTGGACGACCTTTTTAAACGAATCGGCTGTTACCTTTCGGATGTAACCTAGCGCTTCATACCCTTCCAATTGATTTCCTCCTTCATCTACCATATGTTGTTGCATTGTGACAGACTTCCTACCTAGCGCTTTTAGGTGGCTCCAAAATATCCTAGGTGCGGCCTTCTTCTTTTCGCGAATCTCTGTCATCAAGCGTTCACTTTCGTCTTTAATTTTTGCCTCGACTAATTTCTGCACAATGGATTTTTGCTCTAAATATATTTCCCATACTTGGTTGACTTCATCCTGTGGCCGCTTCTCCTTTTTTGCCTGTCTGTGCTGCCGTGATGCCTCACGTCGCTTCTCGATCGCATCCCGGATTTCTTTGTTCCACCAACTTTTTGGCTTTCTCTTTCCTTTCCAAATAGTTTTCTTCTCTTTTTCGATTTCTTTCGTGATTACATGTAGCAGCTCACTATACTTCCAGTCTTTGCCTGGCAGTTTGTCTACTTCTTCCTCGACCCTTGCGGCTATATTAGTTATTTGTTTCTCATTTAAATACGAGCTGCCAATGTTTGATTCTAGGTTCTTATTTTCAGTTTTATATCCCATTTGTAATGTTATGCGTTTATGATCACTACCCAAGTTATAATGCCTTCCTCGTCTATTCTCATCTCTCTAAGTTTGTCATAGATTCCTTTTGTCATGAGACAATAATCAATGCTCGATTGCCTGTTTCCGACTTCCCACGTGATCTGTCCCTCACACTTAGGCCCCGCGTTAAAGGGGTACTGACACAAAAACATTGGTCTCGCGTTTTTTTGCTGCAATGTGTTGCTGGGGGGCCTGTTAGTGATAACACGGCACCTCGTTTGCTGCAGCGCGCGACAGATATTTAATTACAGGCTCCTCATTACCGACCAGTTTCAGTTTCGGTTTCAGAGAGCTCGAAAAACGACAAGCCGCCGGGTGCAACTATCACCACCTAGCGTGCGCAGCTCTCGATCACGTCAGCACACAGAACGGTGACGCACTTCCGCACGGTCTGCATCAAGAAGTCCTTTCGAATAGGAAACGGGACAGCAGTGTCGCCAAACACAAAACTTTCAACGCGTGCGCCGCGGCCACGGACTCGCGACCAGCCGCCGAGAAGTATAGACTGCTGGAACAAACGCGGCAAAAGAAAATGGCCGCTATGACGTCATCATAACCTGTTGCAGCGTGGTCACGTGAGGGAAGTAGGGGTGTCACCGAGGGTCACCTCTGATGGTGTTACCGCGAGGGAGCTACCGCGAGGGAGTCGATCGCTCACGCAAACTTCAAAATTAATTTAAAATACCTTCTAAACTATATTCGCTGTTGATATTTTGCAGATGATGTACACATGTTCACGGGAATCGAACCCGCAGGCTGTCTCGGCCGCGAAATTTTGTGTCAGTACCCCTTTAACTATTTCAAGACTATGTTGCTCGCAGAGATCTAGCAATAACTTGCCATTGGAGTCTGAATATCCGTCAAGGTCATGTATGTGAGCATTCATGTCCCCTAGAAGGATTATTTCGGCATCATGACCAAATTCTTTAATATCGGTGCTTATGCATTTCACTATCTCCAGATTCTTTTCTCTGCAGTTATTCCCCGTCCACAAGTAAGCTACACCTAGCCACGTTTTCTTTCCACCTACTGTGCCCGAAACCCATAGGTGCTCTGAACACGTTTGCTTCACTCTATCCCATTTTGCTCTGCTATTAATTAGCATTCCAACACCCCCACCTTTCCTTTCTGATATGATCCTGTTGCATCCTTCCCATATATAATTGTCAATATGTGGTGGCTCTTCCAAGTCTCTAAGGTGTGTTTCTGTAACCGCATAAACACCTATCTCTTCCTTGTTTAACTGTCCCTCAATCTCTAACCATTTTGCCTTTTTTCTGCCACCCTGCATGTTAATGTAACCAATTGCGACACGCGCCTTCTGCCTTCTTTTACCTTTTCTCTGGTTTTTCGCTATACTACCTGTCACAGAGTCCCCCCTGGCTATTGTCCTCATTACACGCTACCCTGGACACCGAAGGGCTCGCGTACCAAGTGAGTGCGCCATCCTAGAGTTCCTGCATATGCTCCCTACGGGAGCAGAGTTGCGCATAGGTCCGCCATCTTGCCTGGTTAGCAACCATAGCTATGTGGCGAAGCCGCACTTTGTTTTTCCAGGCGACTTGCTTAAGCCTGCCGCCGATCGACGAAGCTTGTCGGCGATCGCCAGTCGACATGGCTGGCGTGCCAACGACCGGCGATGAAAGAAGAAACACCTGCTCTCGGGACTGTGCCACGAGAGTACAAAAGCGTTTTTTAGTCTATGCGATAACGCAAAGGCGTAGCGTAGTGCCAAATAACATGCGCCGCCGACGCCAAGTCAGGTGGCGCCAGCTATGGAGGATAGAAAACAACTGACAAACACGTAATACATGTCCTTCGAGATTCCGGGAGCGCCCATATCGCCACTCGCTTCGCCTACAGCATCGATTATTTCAGTATGTTTTTTCGAAAACGGTACTGAATCGACGTAAATACTTTGCTGTCGAAGCTTAAGGACATGAATCTAAAGCAAATAAATGCACCAGTTCGTAGCTAATGAGCTACAGAGTCCAAGACGGTGACTTGATAGATTCTAGGTGGACGGCAACCGCTTCGGCGGCGCGGCCATGTTTTCCGGGCGTGGCCTGTGTGCATCAGCTTCTCCGCAATGCATGGTTGCTAGCGGCGTTTGGAAAACAGATGCGCAACTCTGCTACCTAAAGGTAGCATATACAGGAACTCTACGCCATCCCAAGTGAGTGCGCCATCTCGCGGTAGCCGGGCACGCGACGCGATGTACGTTTTTTTGCAGGGGAGCGCGGCGATTGGGACGGCCGGAGAGAAACCCGCCGTGCGCCCGCCATCTCGGAAGCCATGGCCGGTCCGCCTTAGTTCAGGGAGTGGACGGGATGCGACGCCACATGTTGGGTAGGGCTGCTTGCGTCACACGCGCGTCCGAGCGCTTTCGCACGGAGATGCGATAGACGCGTTTTCCCTCTCCGATATCACGCGTCTGTCCGATTTGTTCCTTCGTGCTCCTTCTTGGTAGCTCGAAGCAATGCCACCGCCGCCTCACCATAGAGAAAGGGAAAATAACCAAGAGCGGACACTCAGCGATAAGAGGATCGAGCTCTCCCCGCCACCTCCTCGCCCAAACAGCCTTCGAGATTTTCGCGTCAAATCATAGGGACCGTGATCCCGAAGAACGCAAGCTGTAATAAGTGACCGTCAGGTAGCGCAAGTAGCGCAAAAAAAAGAGAGTTGTGAAACGCAAATGTGTAGCTTTTTTCAATTTTTTTTGTTTGTTTACTGTACGTGTGGAAACATTCTCTTGCACAATGAACTGAGAATTCGCGAAAAGAACATTGTCACGTGCATTGCCACCAGGCGAACGCGGGAACGGAAATCGACAAATGTGTCAGAACAGATATGGAAGGAGGCACGTGAGGGTGTGTTTTCGTACGCAATGCGTTGTCGGGTTGCGGTAGGCTTAGGTTTGGTTGGCTGCTGTATCTGAAATGTAACGGCTGCGCGTAGTGGATTTTGGGCGTTTCCTTTCACTTCTCGTCGCGGCAGTGTGACCGCTGCTGAACGTGTCACCTGCTGAGCCTGAGCAACGGACGACGGCACGGTGAGAACCCACGTTTCTGTTCTCTCTGAGCGCTGCGTAGTAGGCTTAGGAGCGTCGACCTTTGCCGATTTAATTGTGCGCGCGTAGCAGGCATAGCGCAGGTACTTGCCTAGTAGTCACGCGTGAAAGTTCAGGTGCGACGCGCGCTGAAGGGAACGAGAAGGCTCGACCTTTGTGTAATTAGTTACGTACCAGTTGTGACTCGTTGCTACTTTTTTGAAAGCGAAGTGGGATAAAGTTAAATGAAATGAAAAGCATGTAACGTACGATCCCGAGGCCCAAGGTTTCGGCATTGTTAACGCGTTGTGGGCGTAGCGAGGCACTCCACACGAGTGAAAAGAGTTCTCGGTGATGGTTATTGTGTGTGTGGCTTGCTTATTTTGCTAAAAAATATTTCGAAGTACGCTTCTGGGAAACTGCGCAGCAAGTTCGCTTGTGGAAGGGCCAGGGCAAGAAAGCATAAGCTATGCATGGCATGGGTGGCTCGAGTTACTTGTTAGAAGACGAGCCAATGGTTAATGCCCACTCTTTCAGAATTCGGTGCATTTTAAACGATGATGAAATGTGGATGATTCACCGAAATGGTCATTTTAGTACGGATGTTTTTGCGAACGACGTCGCATTTGCATAACTCAGGGTAGTCGTTCTAGTTGCATATTCGGTCTCTGCCAATGACCCCAAAATAACTTCGTATGCTGTAACTACGACACCGACATGACTCTAAATATTATTTTCAGATGTTCAGTCGTCGGCCGTACAACCCCTACTGTTGTGTGGCGTGGTGAAGTAACAACGGCCGCACTTGCAAGAAGCCCGGAACGAGCTGCTTCCGCATCCCACAGGACAACAGGTGAGCCCCGATGTGAAGTGTTTTATTGTAGTGCAGTAATTTCAATAAGAAAACATGCTGTGTATTAGTGCAGAGCTTTAAAATGGATTGTATACGACTGTTTTTTAAAGTATGATTTATTGAGTTTTCGATGATTGTGATGGTGTCCAGGTTGTAGTATATAAAAAAGTAGGTAATTGGACGCTGCCACACAAGCGTAAAAAAAAACTGCAGAAAAAATTCTCAGCAATGATCTCGCTTAAGTGACGTCAGCGTGAGCTCATGTTGTGGCAAATGCTAGTAACAGCAGTACCGAGTTGTGTAGGTGTGTGTTTGCAGGTAATTTTTTACGAAGCGGCTCATGTAGTGTTCTAAAAATGTAACGTCTCATCGCGCACTACTTCTTTGTATTCCTGTTATATTGATATTAAGCATTTCCCGTTGCAGCTCTCTGCGGAGGAATGAAGTCGCCGTCGCGGAAATTTCGTCGCACCATCAAACGCCTGCAGTCAAGGGTCGCCTCCTGTCGCAGGACCATTGAAAGGTTCTGGAAACAGCAGAGGGAGCTACCTCCATCAATTGCCAAGGCCTTGGGTGTCGTTCGTCCTTTCGTGACCGAAGAGGTCTTCCGTCTCCTTGGTGCACATGTGCGAGTTATGAATAGGGGTCAGGGGAAAAGGCTTCTGGCATGGTTAAAGAAATTTGCATTGCACTTAAACTTCAGGGGCCCAAGAGCATACCGCTTTCTAGCGCCCATTTTTTGTCTGCCTATGCAGCGCTCACTGAGGCGTTGGTTAGGAAATATTCGAATGTCACCAGGTGTGATTCCAGGGGTTATTGAGTGTGTGTCAGCTTGTATGCAGACATGGGATAAGCGCGACAGGGTGTGTTCACTCATATTCGGTGAAGTGATTTTGAAGAACTTGTCCTATGATGTAACTCAAGAACTTGTGCAAGGCTTTGCTGACGATGGAACAGCTTGAACGCCAGATATCGCTGACAGAGCCATGGTTGTCCTTCTCGCTGGTGTTCCTAGGAGGTGGGTCCAGCCAATCGCATTTACAATAGGACGCGTATCTACGCCAGGAAGTGTTACAAAGGATTTGCTTGCCTGAATTATAAACAACCTTGGACACGCCGGAATCGCAGTCAAATGTTTAATTTGTGACCAAGGAGCCTCAAACGTTGCCCTTTCTCATATGCTTGGAATTACAATTCAACGTCCTTATTTTGAGGTTGCTGGTGAAAGGGTGTACTTTGTTTTTGATGTGTTACACCTAATCAGAACCACGCGAAACAACCTGCAAGCACACAAGTTGTTCATAGGAGATGAAGTTATTGAGTGGTCTCACATTGAGGCCCTTTATAAGTCTACTCACGAGTTGCGGTTTAAACTCGCGCCTAAGCTGACGGAGAGGCACCTCTACCAGAAGCCTTTTTGTAACATGAAAGTAAGCTGAGCAGTACAGGTGCTAAGTGCATCTGTTAGTGTGGCAATCATGGCTATGGTGTACGCAAAGGAGCTCCCCGCAGCAGCTATGGCTACAGCCCATTTCTGTGAGCGTATGGATAAAGTGTTCGACTCACTCAATAGCTCATCTCCCAAAAAGAATGCCCAAAAGTGTCGTTATGCCATTAGGAGAAATGACGAGCTGGTAAACTTTCTGCGAGACCAACTCGCGTGGATCAGATCATGGAAATTGTCTCCTGGCTTGTGCAAACAAAGCTTTTGCATATGTACTTTGTACTTACATCTGTTCTAAAAATGTTACCTCAACTGCCTGTCAACACACTGACATGTGTGTGCTGCATAGAGTGTGAGATCACTTGTAGTGCCTTTTTATATCCGTCTGTCGTCATGGGGCATTGTCACTGATAAATGTGACAGAAGAACCAAAACAGGGCCTACTTGCAGATAGCTAGAATGTGCAGCACTCTACTAAGAGAGACAAACAACATAACCACAAGTGTACACAAGCTTTCCCAAGTCGCTTTATGTGTGTTGGGTATACATGCTGTTCATTTCAGCTTGCATGCCTGGTGGAAGCGTATTCATGCGTCTTTCTTTACGTTTCGAATGTATCACCTTGTCTGCACAACAGTGCAAATGTCGCACACGACTTGCTTTTTCTTGTTGTTGTTGGAAGATTTGCCTTGTTCTCAAGCGCAAATATCTCTAAGTTACTTTCATGCACCACACGTGTATGACACATAAACCAATTATTCTTAGAACATTTTCGTTCGTGTACTTCTTTTAGCTCCCTTCTGTATTGATTGTTCTGCTTCGGATATCTTTCGTTCAGTTTGTATTGCGCTGTGTGTCTTTGAAACCGTCCGTATTACAAAATAAAGCATTTCTCCATTGTCTGTGCTTGTCTTGTATGCTTTCGTGCTTATTCAAAAGCGTGTATGCACGTGATCAGAAAAGGGAAAAAAAATAAACAAATCCTCGCTTAACATTGCCACAGTGCAAATGAACGCAATATGCGAGCGGGGTGGGGGGGGGACCCTAGCACGCACTGCACCACGTCAGAACGTTTAAACTGCGCGCGCTTTAAACCGAAACGGGAAACTCACTGCACCATGTCCTAAAAAAATTTTACGCGCACAGAACCAAAACCGAAACTCGCGAAGTATCATAAGCGACCACTTGGTGTCCCACTGCATTTCAGGAGAGGGGGAAGCCCTCCTTGCACTCGAATTCGGTTGCATGGCTCTATGGGAGTGTCCGCTCTTTACCAACTTTCCCTTTCTCTATGGCCTCACAGCGCTCGCGAAGCACCTCTTAAAAGCAGCGCATGCACTGCAGCGTCGCAGCGGCGCGTCCCCATTGGTTGCCCGCATAACGCCACGAACGGAGGCGCACTATCTCAAAACACCGTGTCTCTTACAGAGCCAGCGTGACAGCCAACATAGTGAACACGAGGGATGCAACACGCCGTCCCACGGATCTGCACACAACTGAACAAAAAATTACTTCATATGATTTCCGTCGTGAGGCACTGCATCACGGGTGCTCAGAGGACGGACGCTAGAGGACGGACGAGTGCCGCTAGAGGTAGGACGTGTTTTTCGTGGGCTCCGGAATGACAGCGACAGATAAGTTTTTTCTGCATGATTCGAGCTTGCTTTTATTAGTTATACGAGTACATAACCCACTAGATTGAAGATTAATTGGGGTTCCAACTTTGTACTGTTTCTTGTGTGACAGTCGCTTGGCTTTTTTTTTTCTTTTTTTTTTCGGCCACCACGTGGCTGAAGGGTACACAAGTACTTTGAAGCATACTGGCGGAGTTTTGTGGTACCTTTTGGCTTTGAGTGCATGTAATCCGAAGTGTGAACGATCTGGCCATGGTAAAAAAAACCGTAAAGTGTTCAGGGTGCGGAATGGGATGGAAAATAGAGGATGACAAGGCAGAACAAGCTGACGCCAAGTGTAAGCAATGTGAGTTAGAGGCGAAAATGGAAATAATGATGGCTGCCCAGAATGAGCTCAAGGTAAAAATCGCCGAGCTGGAGAATGCGTTGGCGACAGAGCGAGAAAAAACGATGGCTATGGAAGAAAGGCTAAAGTCAGCTGAGGAAGGGTTAGCGAAGGCAGTCATGGTGAACAAGGAAGCAAGCGACGGCGGGAACAGGGGGGCATCAACCCCCCATAGTGGGAGACGCGAAGGTGGAGACAGGTTTGGGGAAGACAGGTGCAGGGGGCACAGGACCCAGTTTCCGCGAGGTGGTTTTGGGGATGGGAGGGAGCAAAACAGCGGCGGTTGCGCGAGCTGGTGACCGAGGCAGTGGCCAGGTGCGGGACAGTCCAGCAGAAAAGTCGCAGCACGTTATAATGGCCGGGGACTCGAATTTAGCTAGATGCGCAGAAGCAGTCAAGGAAAGGGTGAGAGGCGACAAACGAGTTTTAATAGGGACGTTCCCGGGACGTAGGCTGGGATCAGTGATGAGACAAGCTAGCGCAGAACTCGCAACTAAAGCTAATGGACGTAACCTCGTGATAATTGCGGGAGGTCTAAACGACGTCTTGAATGAAGAATCAGCCGAACTAGCGACCACATTGGCGAAAGGGGTCGATGACATGCGCGCCATTTCCCCTCAGGTGCAGATAGTGGTATGCACAATACCGGAGGTACCGGTGCGTGACGGCAACCTGCAAAGAGCGGTTGTCGACGCAAACAAAGAGATATGGCGGATGAGTCGAGAGAAGGGCATCGAGGTAGTGGAAATAAACAGAGAGGTGCACAGGTGGGGTGCTTTTCGAAGAGACGGAATACACTTCAATAGGAGGCTTGGTCATGAGGTGGGTTGGCGACTTGCAGGACGCGCAGTAGCTTTTTTGGGGGGCACGCGGGCCCTTCGGTGTCCAGGGTAGCGTGTAATGAGGACAACAACCAGGGGGACTCTGTGACAGGTAGTATAGCGAAAAACCAAAGAAAAGGTAAAAGAAGGGAGAAGGCGCGTGTCGCAATTGGTTACATTAACATGCAGGGTGGCAGAAAAAAGGCAAAATGGTTAGAGATTGAGGGACAGTTAAACAAGGAACAGATAGGTGTTTATGCGGTTACAGAAACACACCTTAGAGACTTGGAAGAGCCACCACATATTGACAATTACATTTGGGAAGGATGCAACAGGATCATATCAGAAAGGAGAGGTGGGGGTGTTGGAATGCTAATTCATAGCAGAGCAAAATGGGATAGAGTGAAGCAAACGTGTTCAGAGCACCTGTGGGTTTCGGGCACAGTAGGTGGAAAGAAAACGTGGCTAGGTGTAGCTTACTTGTGGACGGGGAATAACTGCAGAGAAAAGAATCTGGAGATAGTGAAATGCATAAGCACCGATATTAAAGAATTTGGTTATGATTCCGAAATAATCCTTCTAGGGGACATGAATGCTCACATACACGACCTTGACGGATATTCAGACTCCAATGGCAAGTTATTGCTAGATCTCTGCGAGCAACATAGTCTTGAAATAGTTAACGCGGGGCCTAAGTGTGAGGGACAGATCACGTGGGAAGTCGGAAACAGGCAATCGAGCATTGATTATTGTCTCACGACAGAAGGAATCTATGACAAACTTAGAGAGATGAGAATAGACGAGGAAGGCATTAACAGCTTGGATAGTGATCATAAACGCATAACATTACAAATGGGATATAAAACTGAAAATAAGAACCTAGAATCGAACATGGGCAGCTCATATTTAAATGAGAAACAAATAACTAATATAGCCGCAAGAGTCGAGGAAGAAGTAGACAAACTTCCAGGCAAAGACTGGAAGTATAGTGAGCTGCTACATGTAATCACGAAAGAAATAGAAAAAGAGAAGAAAACTATTTCTTGGAAAGGAAAGAGAAAGCCACAAAGTTGGTGGAACAAAGAAATCCGGGATGCGATCGAGAAGCGACGTGAGGCATCACGGCAGCACAGACAAGCAAAAAAGGAGAAGCGGCCACAGGATGAAGTCAACCAAGTATGGGAAATATATTTAGAGCAAAAATCCATTGTGCAGAAATTAGTCGAGGCAAAAATTAAAGGCGAAAGTGAACGCTGGATGACAGAGATTCGCGAAAAGAAGAAGGCCGCGCCTAGGATATTTTGGAGCCACCTAAAAGCGCTAGGTAGGAAGTCTGTAACAATGCAACAACATATGCTGGATGAAGAAGGAAATCAATTGGAAGGGTATGAAGCGCTAGGTTACATCCGAAAGGTAACAGCCGATTCGTTTAAAAAGGTCGCCCAGGGGATTCCCCCGGTGAGTAAAAGTATACAGAAGAGTACAACCGAGGAAGATGTAGTACTTGAAAATTTCAATTGGAAGAAGGCCGAAGGAAAAATTCCTAAGCGCACTACTCCGGGCTTAGATGGGGTTCCCGTCAGCCTAATTAACGAACTAGGACAGAGCACTAAAGAAGCACTGCTGAAAGCCGTAGAAAAGTGCTTACAGGAGAGGGAAATGGCGAAAAAGTAGAATGAACTTAATCTATAAAGGCAGGGGAGAAAAGGATAACATTCGCTCGTATAGACCGCTAACTATTACATCGGTGCTATACCGGTTGGCCATGCAGGCAGTAAAATTAAAAATAGAAACGTGGGTAGAGCAAAATGATATTTTGGGAGAACTCCAGAATGGATTCCGAATCGACAGGCGGTTAGACGATAACCTGTTTGTTCTTACACAGTGTATAGAAATATCAAAAATAGAAAACAGGCCCTTATACGTAGCTTATCTAGACATCACCGGGGCATATGACAACGTTAATCAGGAAATTTTGTGGGATATATTGAAGGAAGTGGGCATAGGTGACGACTGCATACAGCTTTTGAGGGAGATATACCGAGAAAATACAGTTTGTGTAGAATGGGAAGGAATAAGCAGCAAGGACAGCGTTGACATTAGCAAGGGGCTGAGACAGGGATGTCCTTTGTCCCCGCTGTTATTCATGCTGTACATGGTGAGGATGGAAAAAGCGCTAGAAGGGAGCAACATTGGATTTAATCTGTCACACAAACAGGCAGGCGCGATGGTTGAGCAGAAGCTTCCAGGTCTATTTTATGCTGACGATATTGTCTTATTTGCGGACAGTCAAGATGATATACAGCGGCTGGCAGATATATGCGGAAGGGAGGGCGAGGCTCTAGGACTAGGTTTTAGTGCAACAAAATGTGGATTGATGGTATTCAATGATCACGAAGACCATGCGGTCTTAATACAGGGCCAAGAAATACCGAGGGTAAGCGAATACAAGTACCTCGGAGTGTGGGTAAATGAGGGGGGATAGATATATGGAGGTACAAGAGAAAGCATCGGTAACAAAGGGAAAGAGGAATGCTGCAATCATGAAGCACAGAGCGTTATGGGGATACAATAGGTACGAGGTGCTTCGAGGGCTGTGGAAGGGTGTGATGGTTCCGGGGCTTACATTTGGGAACTCAGTGGTGTGCATGAAGTCAGAGGTGCAATCTGGAATGGATGTAAATCAAAGGACTGTGGGACGCCTCGCGTTGGGCGCTCACGGGAAGACGACAAATGAGGCTGTAAAGGGTGATATGGGATGGACAGGTTTTGAAGTGAGGGAAGCTCAGAGCAAAATTAGATTTGAAGAGAGGCTGCGGAAAATGAAGGAGAGTAGATGGGCAGGGAAGGTTTTCAGGTATTTGTATAGAAAAAGCGTCGACACGCAGTGGAGAAAAAGAACTAGGAGGCTCACCAGTAAATATACGGCTAGCAGTGTGGGCGACATGGCAACAAGGAGCATTAAGCGAAAAGTCAGAGAGGCGGAGAGGACTTATTGGATGACAGCGATGGAAAAGAAGCCGGCTCTCAGTGACTACCGAAAGGGAAAAAACGAAATAAGGAGGGAGAGGTTTGATGATAATTCAAGGGGAAGCGCTTTACTGTTTGAGGCAAGGTCGGGTTGCCTTAGAACGCGTAGCTATAAAGCGAGATTCTGTAACGAAGAAGAACAATGTACATGCTGTGGGGTAACTAAGGAAACGATGGAACATGTACTGATTGAATGTGGCGATATCCACCCAGATATACGTGTGGACACGAGTCTACATGAAGCCTTGGGTTTTAGGGACAACAATGGAAAGCTGAACACGTCCGCGATAGAAATAAGTAAGAGACGGTTAGAGTATTGGTGGCAGAAAAGTAGAGATAAAGGACAAAAATGAAGAAGGGGGAAAATAAGGTCATTCTGCCTTAAGAAGCAGAGAGATGGACCGTGAACTTATATTTTTCTTTGCTGTAATAACATAGATTTAATCAATGTAGATAAGGCATATTAGGCCACCATAAAAAGAAAGTTTTTTTTCGAGCCTGGTGGCAGACATGTCACCGCCCCGTTATAAAGGGGACGCTCATAGCATCCATCCTTCCATCCATCTCCCCCCATGAACGCAAAGCACACGCGAAGGCTAGGCGATGGGTGAGAGTAGGAAAGGGCTAGAGGAGAGGGTGGTGAACGGCTGGAACGGGCGCATTTGGCTGGCATTGATAAAATAAAGGAGGCGTTGGCCAGACTGACAAACAAGTTGTCCAAGCCGTGGCCCCTCCCGACAGGATGATGTGGCGGCGTGTTTTCACTGTAATTGTCGACAGGCGGCGGCACCTTGTCTCAGACGTACTCGAGACAGGCGACCGGCTGTCTAGAACAGGCTTGTTGGTTCCGCGGCGGTAAACTTCAGTTGTACCTCGACTGAATGACTCATATTGCTTCTGTAGCTGGTTTCCGGCAGGTAAGGGCAGCAAAGTGTGAGAACGTGGAGGCAGAGACACGTCTCTGAGAGAAAGTTGTTTGCTTCATTGGTAGAGCATCAAAAGCGGTTGGTCCCACAGGGCGGTCTCAAACGAGACGGAAGAGATTTAAGGGAGGAATAGGGGAGGAGAGGAGCTTGGTGCTCGAGGAGATCGGGAAGAGTGGACAGAGGTCGTGCTTGGCGCCGACTCTGATCCAGGGATCGAGAACTGACTGTTGATTTCTGCAGTGTGTTAAAGGCTTGGAAGGAAACGTCTGGCGTGGATCCAGTCCAGTTGTCATTGCGAGGTCGGTTTAGTGGCCGCCCCGGCCTTTGCTTGTAAATAAGTGTCGGCGTGTAAATAAACTGAAGTTTACCAGGAACTGAGCAACCTGACCAGTCCAGTCCTTCGACGTGTCGCCGTGGTCATCCGAACCATCGGGATCACCTCCATCACCCAATCTTAACTCCCTTCCTCCATGAAATCCGGCCGCTACAACTTTCAAGATACCACGGGAGCAAGCTATATGAAATCACCCTAAATAACGCAGCCGCTGTTTAATTTGTAGCGAATGACATGACAAAAGCCGATGTTCTGCGTCGTAGCTACATTTGTAACGGAACAGAGATGGTCAAGAGGTATTGGGAAATTTTTGAGCGCGAACAATAATTCATTGTTGGGGTTTAACGTCCCAAAACCACCATTTATGAGAGACGCCGTAGTGGAGGGCTCCGGAAATGTCGACCACCTGGGGTTCTTTAACATGCACCTAAATCGAAGTACACGGGCCTCAGGCATTCTCGCCTCCATCGAAAATGCAGCCGCCGCGGCCAGGATTCAATCCCACGACCTGCGGGTCAGCAGTCGAGCACCATAACCACTAGGCCACCGTGGCGGGTTAGAAAATACTCAGGATCGAATGGGATTTGAACCCGGGTCGTCTGTGTGGCAGTCGAGTATTCTACCACAGAGCCACCGTGGTGCTCGAGCACAAAACAGTGCATTCTCAAGCGCCCGTCCTGTCTCACACGTTCTTGTGAATGTCTTGTTTGGCGCTCAAAAATTTCCCATTCGCCACATTTATTCATAGAAAAACCGAAGCTGCATCTGAGGACACAAGCGGTTCAATGCAACAGAACGCAGGAGCGCTCGATGCTCGCGAATCGTGCTGCCTTGTCGTCTTTGAAGCCACATGAATGATGAAGCTGGAACATTGCACTCAATTCTCCATTGATTAGGTACATAATTGTAGATCAAACTCAATGTCGATCACGATGTGGCGTAATAAAAGTGGCCTGGAGTTGCACATGCGTCAGAATATGCTGCACAGCTCATTTCCATGCCCTCGTACAGCTATGTTCGTTTACTTCGAACGTTTGTGAATTAAACTGGAGACACAATATTGGAATGATCGAGACTTATTCAGTTTTTCCGGTCGTTAGTATCGCGCTTCGCATTGCGTTCTTCTGGATCCTCTTGGGAAAGAAACGTCTGGAAGCAGACTCACTGGAAATTTGGGATCACGCGAGTGCCGATCACGCGAGTTTTGTAGCATGCATTAGCATAAATTGCTGTTTCAACTTGGCCATAGTCTACGAACGGTGTACTCTATAAACACATTACCTACCAGCTTAAAGTTGGAGCCAACGCAATGCATAAAAATCGCTATTACATCGCCAAAAATTACCCCAAGTAACCACGGATATCCGTCGGCTGTCCGCTATAAATCCGAATGTCGAGAAATTCGGATATCCAGAGCGGACATGACACGGACATTGACGGGACGTACTAGGAAGGTCCACGTCCAGTGTGGCTGTTTTGTGGATGTCCGAACAGGATTTCTACGGGACAGCCAGTTGTGAACGTCCAGTGGCTATCCATCAAAGGGCCCCAAAGCACCCAAGTGTCGAAATTAGTTGCGGTGTTGCAGTTCTGCACGAACATCCCATAAACACGCAGCCGCAAGAATTTTTCGAAATGGTGCCATAATAGTGGAGTTACACGTGTATCATGATCCAAAAGTGGCCCGCACTCGGTTCGCTTTACGTTCACTACGCACCGTTCATCTGCTCATCTCTTTTCCTAGCGGAGTGAAGAGCGGCGGGACCTGCGAGCAGACAGTTCCCCTAATAACACGAATTGTTGCCGCAATGTTGACGAATTGACGCTGCAAACATCGGTCAGCTGCTTGCCCATATTAAATATGTCATTGCTGCGCTGCTGGCCGCACTCAGAGCGCGCGCGTACATGTGATACCCGCATCTTCAAAATAAATATCTCTAATACCTCGGGTTAAATATGTACTTGAATAAATTATTCTACTTGAGCGTTGCTTCTGACGCTGCGGTGCCGCAGAGGCAAGCGGTATGTTTAAGTAAAACCGAAACGAAAGGAGGAGCCTTTGCTGATCAGCGGCAGCCCTACGGTTACTGACATCGTCAATGGCCGCTCGTAAAGATTTTGTAGTTTTTGTGGCTCTCCCGCAGAAAGTTGTGCGCGCTGTTTTCGTTTTCAATCTTTGCGGCGCTCAGCTGAAGACTTCACATACTGGCTTAGAAAAAGAACGGTAAGTTTTTTGCGGATCATTCAGTTGTCCGGCTCGCGGCCACGCGCAGAATATTCCGTGGTTTGCTCTTCTCGCTGTGTCTCTTCGCCGGCGAAAATTGCAGCAGGTTATGTGTGTACTGAGTGAAGTAGGCGGCAGAAAAAAGTGTCGCAGAGTAACTAAGGCTGTCCGTTCTGAGCTCGCTAGTTGTTTCGAATGAAGTGACGATGTTGCAAGGACGATCATTCGGCGAACGAGTCAGCAGATCGAGGGGTTAAAGTTCCGTTTTCTGACCCATCTGCTCGGCTCCCTCAGTTGCATGGCGCGGTCAATTTATCTTGCTCATTCGTAACAGACGAATGTGATGTATGTGGTTTTGCTTCGTCGAGCACTGAATTAGGCGCTTCCTCCTTGCCTAACGCGGAACAGGTGTTTTCTAACTGCTCTGGAGGTGATGGGACAAGTCAGAAGAGTCGCCCGCTGTTTTTGCATTTGCTACCTTGAAAATGTGGCTGCGTGTCACATTTTGCTGCCAGCATAATGCTTTAGTAATTCTGTAGGCATAGAAGGTACATAATGTTGTGGACAGCCGTTAGACTTTGAAGTTTTGTACTTTGAATATGTAGATAAATTTTGCCGGGGCGCATGCATGACAATGCATTCATCTCTGACCAGTGAAACTGAATGGTGCTGTGGTACTTTATTGAGAATAGCCAATAAGAAATAGGGGAACACGAGTTGCAGGATGTATTCATTTTGTCTTCGTAAGGCTTTTGACACGATTGCAGGGGGAGTGAAATTCGTGTCGGAGATTTAAAAGCAAACTAGCAAGAATTTCTATGGATATGCCGAAGCGCTTCAATTGACTTTATTAAACATGTTGCTTTGTTCTGCCAATTTAGTTTGTGTACGTTTCTTTTTGTCTCCAGACAGGCAGTGCCGGCTTGAATTCAGCCTTCATCCATCACCTTCATTATCCAAACTTTTTCTTTCTACCTTGTCAGTTTTTGTACAGTTAACTTCAAAAGGGCAATTCACACTTATCTTTGTTCATTCCATGTTGTAAATACTACAGTATCTACTCAAGGGTGCATTTACAGTATTGTTGATAAGATATATTCAGGAGTGGCCACATAGTTATGGGCACCAGTCCTGGAGGATTATTGCTTATTTTATCCTGTGCAATATTTTATCTAGGATACTTCAAAATGTTAAATTGTACTTAAGTTTGTTCATACTGTTTTGTGAGATTGGAGCATATGTCAAGCCTGCCTTCGCAACTTTGTTAATGTTAAGAACACCTGATGAATGGCCACACAGTCATTGGTACCATCCTTGCTAGATTATTGCTCACTTATTCCTGTGTCACATTTTGTCTACTCAAAATTGCTAGGATGTTTTAAAAGGATAAGTTTGTTCAAACTATTTTGTAATGTTACAGTACGCACTATTTTTTTCTTGGTACTGCTAGCTTTACTGTAACACCAGCCAGTAGTGGTGCTATTATCTTTGTTTACCTTTTCAGTTGTGGAATCCTGCAATGTGATTATGTTCATTACTAGAAGTCAGGGTGTTTAATTCATCAACACTGGTGGCCCCTTTCATTGTAAATATCGCACAGCTAGCCGCAAGGGGCCCCTCATCAAAGATTGTGATCACTATTGATGAACGGAAATGTTTCTGCTATATCGCTGTTATGGACATGCACATTTATCTTGAATATCTAAACAATTCAATTTTTCGTAGAAAAACTTGTAGCATTAATTTGATTCTGGAACTTTGCTTATATGAAAACCTGTGTGTCTGTTCTCTTATGATGTGCAATACATCTTTGCAATAAACAGTTGGTAATTGGCACTCCCCTGTCTCCTTATTTGTGTCCATGATTCTTCATGTTCTAATTAAGCATTGCACCAGAAATAACATAGGTTTAGCATTTTGATGTTTTATTTACAGCAAAATGGTTCCTGTGAAAGACGTTCAAGCATCTATTGCGAGTGTGCACATGACATCAAGCACCTTCTTCGAATACACACACACACACACACACACACATATATATATATATATATATATATATATATATATATATATATATATATATATATATATATATATATATATATATATATATATATATATATATATATATATATATATATATATATATATATATATACGTTCACTCGACATCCGTCTCGGACAGCCGACACGGACATTCAAAGGACCATCAGGGATATTATACACATAGATGTGTTATACATATATACACATATATATACTCGTGTGTGTATGTATATATATATATCCCCTGATGGTCCTTTCAATGTCTATTTTGGCTGTCCGAGACGGATGTCGAGCGTACATGCCTATTTGTTACCTTTGTACATCTGATGTATGTCCATCGGACGTACACTGTACGTCCGTGGATATCTGATGGATGTCCGAAATATCCGAAATGGACGTCCCTTCGTATGCCTACCGGATATCCGTGGTTACTTGGGACGGGTTTCATGGGAAGAAACTCCTAATGTATCGTTGGGAGTTCAAACATTAAATTTTGAAATCGCGCCGCCGCGAATGGGATCAACTCCGTGACCGAATATACTGCAAAAAATGCTACGAATTTGAAAACATCTTTTGCGCGAGCAAACAAGGACGTAGGGAGACGACAACACAATGCGCTAACTTCAACAAGTTTATTTCCAGAAAACACCACCTATTTAACCATGCACATCAACGCCACCACTCCACTCAGCAGCCAACCAGAAAGGCCCTCTCCCGATCTAAGAGCTCAATTGACGGTGCACTTACACACGTGTCACTATTTCGAGAGATAGCTTGGGCTTCAATAATCTCCCTCACATTTTTTTCTCTGTGCTTCGCCAGTACCGTGCAAGACCCATACATTGGTGCGCAACCGCACTCCAAACAATGCACAGACAAATGACCGTAATTATTTTTGTTTCTAACGTTTAATTTGTGTTCGCGTAGACGATCGTTAATGCATCTTCCCGTCTGACCTATGTACTTATTCCCACAGGTCAGCGGGAGCTCATAAACCACCTCTTGTACGCATTCCACAAGAGGGTCGCGATGGTTCTTGGTGCATCCGACAGCAGGCTGGCGGTGCGGGTCCGTTAAGCGACATAACCTGCCAAGTTTTTCCGGTGCTGTGAAAACTACTCTAACGTCCACCCGACTAGCCATTTTCTTGAGATTATGAGAGGTGGTGTGCAGATAAGGTACTACAGCCACTTTGCTCCTACTTCTCGCCTGCTGGATGGCCGGGTCCTGAGGACTTTTTTCTAAGCGGCATCTCTTGAGCAGACCCTCGACAACAGACACCTGTACCGACTCTGGATACGAATAGTTGTGTGCCTTGGAAGTATATATATGCAATGTACTGTCGGCCGCAAAAGTTTGCGGGATCTGCAGCGTGTGGCCGAGCGGCGGAAAACTAACTAGAGTTACTGTATATGTATACAGGTAGCATATACAGTAACTCTACGGAAAACTGCATTGCTGCGCCGCCTATCGTGACGCGGCGTGGTGTTGAGGCTATCGTCCGCGGCCTCGGCGATTGGCAACGGCACGTTTAGACAATGCGCCGTTGCTGGATCTAATCTTGGAAGCCGTGACAGATAACCTCGACACTATGCCGCGTCACGGTAGGCGGCGCAGCAATGCAGTTTTCCGCCGCTCCGCCACGCACTGGAGATCCCGCAAACTTTTGCGGCCGACAGTACATTGCATGAGATTTTAGAGGTTTGGTGCATTAATATTTTGGATTACATTTTCTTAGCGTAGAATTAGCTTTTCAGTCATGTTGGCAATGATTTTTAATGTTAATATCTCACCTAATCGGTGCATTTTGTATCGCCATTTGATTCCGTACTTAAAGGGACCCTGAAACGGTTTTGACGATTTTGTACAAACACATTGGGCCAGTAGACCAAGTCCTAAGGCTCATTTACAGACTAATTTAAGCTCTCTACTTACACTGTGTAATTTATTACAACGCTATTAAGCTGCGAATCGCTGCAGATCACTGCGGCTCAGCCCAACGCGTTTTCAACCGCCCCTTGCGAGTACGACATGCAGTGTGGGCACGACGTCATTGGGGCTGCTGGCGACGTCACTGGGGCTGCGGTGTGCGCGCATGAAAAATTGGCTGGCAGGGTGGCGGCACCTGTCGGAGCAGATATCAACCACTCCGCGATGTCTCTGTTGCCAGACGGCGTGCGTGCTGCCGGGCGCACTGGGCTATGGTCTCCGAGATGCACGCAACCTGTCGGCGTGCAATCTCGGAGGTGATCACTGGGCGAAGCTCAAATCGTCGAGTGTGCTCACGTGAGCTCTGCGATCGCCAGCGTGTCTCATGAGTTGAGGAGGCAAGGCAGGGGTGAGAAGGAGGGTATGATATAATTGTCCGTAGCCGCCTTGGTACACGGCGTGCCGCTAAATTTGTGGTGCCAATGGTTCGATGATGTTCTAGTCTAAACGCTGACAAAGCTTCAAATAACCGTTTCAGGGTCCCTTTAAGAGTGATCAATAGTTCCTATCCAGTAAATATAAGTTTATTCAAAGATATGAGTGGTTTTTTTTTTTTCAAGGACCGCCACTGGAACGAGTTTCGGGGGTGTGGGGAAATGGACAGCTTTATAATTTGAAAAATAAATTCTGGGGCTTTACAAGCCGGGACATCCATACGAATACAAGGCACGCCATAAAAGGAGACTATAAATATTTGTAACCATAGGTCGGCAAAATAAATAGAGCCCACGCAGACTCAGTCAATGAATATGTTTTTCTCTTCGGACTCACTAGGACCCCGATGAACCAAAATTCTGCTGAAGCGAATTCACTCGGACTCAAACTTATGAATATTCTCGTCAACCGGATTCAATTGCACTCATACTCACCAAAATTTTCCGCAAGCGGGCTCACTCGGACTCAGAATCACGAAAATATAACTCAGCCGGATTCACTCAAATGCAGACTCATGAATATTTTCGTAAACCGGACTCACCCGGACTCAGACTCACCAAAATTTTCCTCAAGCGGACTCGGACTCATACTCACCTAAGCATAACTCAGCCGGACTCACTCGGACTCAGACTCACCTTATTAGTATAACTCAGCCGGATTCACTCAGACTCAGACGCACGCCTCAATCTGAGTCTGAGTGAGTCGACTCATGAGCGAGTTTGCTGACCTATGGTCAAAGGACACCATCGATCGCTCGAAAGCTACGCGGTCACCACAGAGCACAAATGGCAAAAAAAAAAAATCACAGCATATCCACGAAGTGAATGATGGTGAGTGAGCGAAGCTCGGAGGGATCATTCGGGTAACCGTGAATCCCCCCCCGTACATTGCCCACTCGATCATGCAAAGACGTGACAACACGTGTCACGTCTTTGCATGATCCTGGGTGTTCTATCGTGAGCTGGGCACGAGCGTCGCCGACTTGTGTTCCGGGCACTCCCAGCCTCAGCGACAACGCCAGTTCGCGTTCCACAACAGAGGAAGACGATGCCACCTACTCAGACGCCGAAGTCCACACCAGTGCTCGACGCAACGCCTCGCCTCCGCATGCATCGCCACAGGACGCTGCTGTGAGTTGTGAAAGCCACGCGTCCTTGGCTATGGGTTGTGCCGCCGTGAGTACCGGAGCCGCCGCATTCTCCGCAGATACCGGCTGCCCTGGTTTCGCGACTCCGAGCGAAAGAGAAAGCGCGCCAAGAGCGAGTCCCTTTTCTTTAGAGTGCCTCGATGCGCTCGTTCGCCTCCGCTCCGTTCAGGGTGGAGACAAGCGCGTCGTCTGCTACAGCGGTCGCCATTACTGATCCCAATCGTCATTGCGCGCACTGCCAGCGCGCGTATTCACAGCCTTTTGCTCACGAGTAAAGACACTTTGGGCTGGACTCGCCTTCGCAAACGCATAATCATTCACGGATGTTGCTAGTTATAGGTTTGTAGGCACGTATCACAGCAAGTATTCGAATGTTTCGCGCCTAAAGGTGTTGCAGGACGTAATGACCCTCGCCGCTGGCTGCGGCTGAGTGGTGCACAGCTGCTTTGGATCACTGAGAGCTGGAGGCATCACTATTCACTTTTATACTTTGCAGGTGTATATGTTCGTTTATTTATTTATTTATTTATTTATTTATTTATTTATTTTTACACCGCATACACACAGCATTTCCCAACATGCATCAGCAGTGATAAATTTGCTGACGTGAGAACCCTAAGATTTAAATTACTCGCTGTTTAGCTAAATCTTAAAGCGAATAGAATTCGCGCGCAGGTTCCGAGGCTACTGTTTTATGTGACCGATTGCCGGATATATTCGTCCTCGTGTCCTCCTATTGAATGCCTATTTAAAATACTGCTGTATTTCCCATTTCGAGAAAATACCAGCTAAAATGCGGTAAGCATCACAATGTCGTTTAGCGATCGCAGCGGAAACGACTCTACTCTGTGATGCTTCAGTTTTTAGGAGCGAAGCTCCTTAGGCTCTCACGATGTCCGTTGTCACCGTCGGACCGAAACACAGCTGTTACCAGGCCCGTAGCCGGGGGTGGGGGGGGATAGACCCCCCCCCTCCCCCCCCGAAATTCTCATGGAGGGGGGTGTTTTAGCGAAAATAAATAAAATAAATAGTGAAAACAGGTGTTTTTTGCAAGTGGGCCTCCCCCCCCGAAAATAATTCCTGGCTACGGGCCTGGCTGTTACATATACCGTACAAAGAGCGTTCATAGCGTGCATATGATTTAAAAATAGACCGTACTCTGTCCATCCGTCCGTGCATATATCCGTCCATCCGTCCGGGCGTCCATCCGTGCATCTGTCCGTCCCCCCGTCCGTCCATGCGTGCGTCCATTCGTCCGTGTATCTATCCGTGCGTCCATCCCTCCGTACGTCCGTGGATACGTCCGTCCGTCCATCTGTGCGTGCGTCTGTCCATCTGTCCGTCCTTTATACTAGTCGGCGACTTCAACGTAGACATTATGCACCTTAGGACCTAGCTTCGCTCCGTCATCAGCATTCACTTCGTGGATCTGCAGCCATTTTTTTCAGCGCCGCAAATTGCGCGTTGAAATTAATGACCGTGTATGGTACACAAAAAGCGTTCCTTCAGCGAGGTAATTCTGGAAAATTATTCCACCGGATAACGAAAAAAAATTTTTTTTTCTATTTGTCGTTCTTGTTCCGCAAGAAAACACAACTCGGAGTGAATAGTTGCAGTTCATTACAGACGCGACAATATTCGTAATCACACGTTCATGCATCAAAAAAAAAAAAAAGAAGAAGAAGAAGAAGAAGGAGATGACCGCGACAGCGAAAGTACGATGTCCAAGCACACCCCGAAAACAACGCCAAATTTATGAGAACGGTTCTCAACGTTCGAGGCACCAACACGCAGTCAAAACCACACACATAACTTGTAGTGGCGTTGCTAGTAATATACACGCCGTTTTAAAAATCATCCCAAAAGTACCCGACGTGCTTGCAATATTCACGCTGCATAGACGAGAGGCACTCGTCGGCTGCCACTTGTCACGCTTTATTATCTTTGTCCATAAAAGTATTCAAACAAAACATCTTCCATCCATTCCTAGAATGGTTCGTGCACTGTGGCACGCAACATCCAGTCATCTTGCGGTACTCGCGACGAATCAGACGGGCGACAAGGCGGCAGGCGCCGCGTGCACGCTTAAAAAGAGCACGGCGTGGGTAAAACATGGCGGACGCGCGAGGCGAGGCGGCGTCGACCCTTTCAAAGAATGGCCACACTCTAAGCGGGGGCGCGCGCATCGAGGCACTCTACTTTTCTTATTATAACAGCGCCATCTATCATCTTTAATCGTCAACTATACGAAAACCACTAACGCCATCTAGTGATATTATTTCCAAGGACATATGCACACAACGCCATCTATTGAGCAATTCATAAAACTAGAGGGGCTACATACTATGTACGGAGGAGGGAACGACCCACACCCTGAGGAGCTTCGCCCCTAATAACTCGGACACAATAGGACATGCATGACGGCGATGAAGAGGCAATGAAACTTATAGCTACTGAGTGTATCATCACTCTAGACCTTGCTGTTTACTGAAAGTACCGACACACAGGTATGCATTTTACTGCTAAAGCAGAAATTTGGGCTAGTTGGTTTTGACTCAAATACAAATGTTGCGGAACAAAACAAGGACAGAGAAAGAAGCACTCAGGACGACCGCTAGTCGTCCTGTGTGCTTCTTTCTCTGTCCTTGTTTTGTTCCGCTATATCATGTATTTAAATGCATTTTACTGTGTACTCTGGACACAGAACACACAAAAATGGCATATGCCGAATGCAGCGATCGAATGAATACTTTTCACGTTTGTGTACGATGAGCGTGTGTCATATGCAGATTACACCTGCATGGGATTACCTGACAAGTGAACGAAGGCATGAAACACACACAATCGACAGCACCTGACGCTCATGTACACAGCACACTTCGCGCCTTTCCATTGGTGATCACACACATTCATTATGTTGCTGCCTTTCGATGAATATTTCCACAGATGCTGATGAACTCTCGTACTAAGCACAATAACATCCAAATAAACTTCTTTTATGCAGCTGGCGACTAGGCCTCGGCCATGGTGTAAGAATATTTTAGGTGATGACTCTGCGGCCGGCGCCGCGTCCAGATTGAGTTCGCCGCCTAGGCGGTTTCCTTTCGGCGGCGACAGGTGGCGCTAGACGACGGACGTGTTTTTCGGCGACGACAGGTGCCGCTAGAGGGCGGACGTGTTTTTCGTGGGCTCCGGAATGACAGCGACAGATAAGTTTTTTCTACATGATTCGAGCTTGCTTTTATTAGTTATATGAGTACATACGCCACTAGATTGAAGCTTAATTGGGCTTACAACTTTGTACTGTTTCTTGTGTAACAGTCGCCTGGCGTTTTTTTTTTTTTTTTTTTTGTTTGGCCACCACGTGGCTGAAGGGTACACAAGTGCTTTGAAGCATACTGGCGGAGTGTTGTGGTACCTTTTGGCTTTGAGTGCATGTAATCCGAAGTGTGAACGATCTAGCCATGGTCAAAAAGACCGTAAAGTGTTCAGGGTGCGGAATGGGATGGAAAATAGAGGATGACAAGGCAGAACAAGCTGACGCCAAGTGTAAGCAATGTGAGTTAGAGGCGAAAATGGAAATAATTATGGCTGCCCAGAATGAGCTCATGGTAAAAATCGCCGAGCTGGAGAATGCGTTGGCGACGGAGCGAGAAAAAAACGATGGCTATGGGAGAAAGGCTTAAGTCAGCTGAGGAAGGGTTAGCGAAAGCAGTCATGGTGAACAAGGAAGCAAGCGACGGCGGGAACAGGGGGGGGCATCAACCCCCCATAGTGGGAGACGCGAAGGGGGGAGACAGGTTTGGGGAAGACAGGTGCAGGGGTCACAGGACCCAGTTTCCGCGAGGTGGTTTTGGGGATGGGAGGGAGCAAAACAGCGGCGGTTGCGCGAGCTGGTGACCGAGGCAGTGGCCAGGTGCGGGACAGCACAACTGCATGGTACAGAGACGCAAAAGCACAGAGCAAACTGCTGCCCCGTACTGGACATGCCGGGCTTACAGGATGGATGGATGGATGCTATGAGCGTCCCCTTTATAACGGGGCGGTGACATGTCTGCCACCAGGCTCGAAAAAAAAAACTTTCTTTTTATGTTGGCCTAATGCCTTATCTACATTGATTAAATTTATGTTATTATAGCAAAGAAAATATAAATTCACGGTCCATCTCTCTGCCTCTTAAGGTAGAAGGACCTTATTTTTCCCCAATCTTCATTTTTGTCCTTTATCTCTACTTTTCTGCCACCAATACTCTAACCGTCTCTCACTGATTTCTATCGCGGACGTGTTCAGCTTTCCATTGTTGTCCCTAAAACCCAAGGCTTCATGTAGACTCGTGCCCACACGTATATCTGGGTGGATATCGCCACATTCAATCAGTACATGTTCCATCGTTTCCTTAGTTCCCCCACAGCATGTACATTGTTCTTCTTCGTTACAGAATCTCGCTTTATATCTACGCGTTCTAAGGCAAACCGACCTTGCTTCAAACAGTAAAGCGCTTCCCCTTGAATTATCATAAAACCTCTCCCTCCTTATTTCGTTTTTTCCCTTTCGGTAGTCACTGAGAGCCGGCTTCTTTTCCATCGCTGTCATCCAATAAGTCCTCTCCGCCTCTCTGACTTTTCGCTTAATGCTCCTTGTTGCCATGTCGCCCACACTGCTAGCCGTATATTTACTGGTGAGCCTCCTAGTTCTTTTTCTCCACTGCGTGTCGACGCTTTTTCTATACAAATACCTGAAAACCTTCCCTGCCCATCTGCTCTCCTTCATTTTCCTCAGCCTCTCTTCAAATCTAGTTTTGCTCTGAGCTTCCCTCACTTCAAAACCTGTCCATCCCATATCACCCTTTACAGCCTCATTTGTCGTCTTCCCGTGAGCGCCCAACGCGAGGCGTCCCACAGTCGTTTGATTTACATCCATTCCTGATTGCACCTCTGACTTCATGCACACCACTGAGTTCCCAAATGTAAGCCCCGGAACCATCACACCCTTCCACAGCCCTCGAAGCACCTCGTACCTATTGTATCCCCATAACGCTCTGTGCTTCATGATTCCAGCATTCCTCTTTGCCTTTGTTAGCGATGCTTTCTCTTGTACCTCCATATATCTATCCCCCCTAATTTACCCACACTCCGAGGTACTTGTACTCGCTTACCCTCGGTATTTCTTGGTCCTGTATTAAGACCGCATGGTCTTCGTGATCATTGAATATCATCAATCCACATTTTGTTGCACTAAAACCTAGTCCTAGAGCCTCGCCTTCCCTTCCGCATATATCTGCCAGCCGCTGTATATCATCTTGACTGTCCGCAAATAAGACAATATCGTCAGCATAAAATAGACCTGGAAGCTTCAGCTCAACCATCGCGCCTGCCTGTTTGTGTGACAGATTAAATCCAATGTTGCTACCTTCTAGCGCTTTTTCCATCCTCACCATGTACAGCATGAATAACAGCGGGGACAAAGGACATCCCTGACTCAACCCCCTTGCTAATGTCAACGCTGTCCTTGCTGCTTATTCCTTCCCATTCTACACAAACTGTATTTTCTCGGTATATTTCCCTCAAAAGCTGTATACAGTCGTCACCTATGCCCACTTCCTTCAATATATCCCACAAAATTTCCTGATTAACGTTGTCATATGCCCCGGTGATGTCTAGATAAGCTACGTATAAGGGCCTGTTTTCTATTTTTGATATTTCTATACACTGTGTAAGAACAAACAGGTTATCGTCTAACCGCCTGTCGATTCGGAATCCATTCTGGAGTTCTCCCAAAATATCATTTTGCTCTACCCACGTTTCTATTTTTAATTTTACTGCCTGCATCGCCAACCGGTATAGCACCGATGTAATGGTTAGCGGTCTATACGAGCGAATGTTATCCTTTTCTCCCCTGCCTTTATAGATTAAGTTCATTCTACTTTTTCGCCAACTTTCTGGTATTTCCCTCTCCTGTAAGCACTTTTCTATGGCTTTCAGCTGTGCTTCTTTAGTGCTATGTCCTAGTTCGTTAATGAGGCTGACAGCCCACTCTACCGCAGAGCCACCGCACACCTCCAGAACCTGTCAACACTCGCCGCTTCAAGCGAACGCACGGAGCGCGTCCTCTCCTGAACCCACTACCCAGTATCCCAGTATATATTCTCAGCCCGGCACACTCACTCATGAGTGCACTCAACTCACACTCACACTCATTTGAACGTGGTGAGTTGAGTATGAGTGAGTACTCATGAGTGTGAGTGGACGTGAGTGTGAACGTGAGTGAGTACTCATGAGTGTGAGTGGACGTGAGTGAGTGCGAAGGCTAAAAAAATTGTGGTGAGTGAGTTCGAGTGAGTACTCCCTTAAAGTGCCGACCTATGATTCTAGTACACTAAACCCTTCTAGCCTCTCTGCGGCCTCGGTAGAGTGTACTAGAATGTTTTGAGTGGCGCAACCGAAGCCTTCCAAAGCGGTGTCCCCTCTTTTGTAGAAAGTAGCGGCGGCGCCGGCGTCGCATACACTTGAACGCGCGGCCGGGCCACCGGGTTAGACAGACGCGGCACGCGCGAACAGACAAACGCGCGCGTCTCCCATCTAGTCCCCGGCAATGCATTGAAGAAAGTTCGCATGCTAGGACTCTCTCGTTCGCGTTTAAAAAGAGGCGTTCAAATCACTGCTACGCGCCCGGGTGAAAAACTGGCTACGCCCGCTCGAATGAATGCAGGCAGCAAAATATCGCTTTTTAATGCTCCAAGTGACGAAGAGCTATGGTTTGTGTGGAAAAAAAATTATGTCGACTCGACAAGCCCCTAGATGACGATTGCGTCGTGTGTGAGCTCCACGTGCTTTGAGCCTCGTTTCATTGAGACGGACTATGTGCACGTAATCAACGGAGCGGAAATTCGGGTACCAAAGGGAAGGCCGTCGCTTCGACCAGACGCGGTGCCTACAATTTTGCCGAATGCCCCATCATATCTATCGAAGAAAACACCGGCACCGCGGCCTCTGCCGAAACGGCGTCGGCTTGCGCCTGACCATCCCAGTGAGAGCAATCGACGTCGCGTCGACGATGGCAATGCGTCGTCGCATGGGAAATGTGCATAAACGCTTCTGAAATCGAAGCCGGCGAGACAGACAATGTGGTCGTGGGCTTTGGTTCTGAGCCAGCCGCCTCCGTTGACGACCTGCGCAAGCTCGCCTTTCCATCTAGGTCGTGGGCACTGCATGAATTTCCAGAGCTCAACAGTGTAGTAGCGTGCAAGTTGAACCTCCACACAAGGGAACTCGCCATAAAGAAATCAGTGTTCTTCAAATGTGCTGACGATGGCGGCTTCGATTGTGAGGTGTTTGTACGCAACAAGACAGTCGAGAAGTGCCGCTTCTCGACTCATATATATATATATATATGCTAGCGGCGTAACGTAAAACGCATCTCACGACGAAGTCGATTGAGCGCAGCGGAAGGTGCGTTCACCTCACTTTGCAGTTCTTTTGCAGCCAAACGAGCCGCGTCTCGGCAAGACGCGCTTGTCAAAAGTGCGAACTCTATATGCACTTTCCTGCATTGTCTCGGTAGTCTCGGGACGCTAAATCTGCGTGGACCTGAGCATAAGCAACGCGCTCTGCTAAACGCGTCTCTTGTCGCACGTCAACGCAGCCCGCCAAATTACACTTTGCGCGTCGTAAAAAAATAAATGAACAACACCACTCGGGTCTTCCAGGCACTCGACTTGAGCATATTTAGATGTAGCCTGCACGTTAAAGGAGCAGTGACATCAACTTTACGCATGTTGCGTTTTTTGCGTCAACGTGTAGTTATCGATTCCCTTGTAACAATTCGGTACTGATAATGCAACAAAGCGACGAATTAATATATGTAATAATGATTAGTATGACCAGTATCGAACGCAATTCAAAACGAGAGCAAAGCGCGCCAATTTTTAGCGCTGCCAACGCTGCCAAGCGGCCACCTCCCGCGGTCACGCCCCATCTGATCACGTGGCCGCACGAAATGGTGACGCGAGTTTCAGCTGACATTTCGTCTGCTCGGCGCGCACGTGTAGGCATGTGTTTGCCACCCCCATCGTCGTCGCCGCCGTCAAGAGCGTCCAGAAGCGACGATGAAAACACTGAGGAATATGGAATCGCTGCGATTCGCGACGTGGTGAATCATTTACGGTTCGATCCTCTTCAGAGTAGTGATTCTGATATCGACGCCCGACCCAGCAGCGACGAGGAGGCAGCTGGAGACGCGCGCTTGCGCAATGCTGGCTGGCAAGACATGTCACAACTACGCATATGAGCGCTGCGTGCTTGTTACTTGTTTGAAATAATATTTCTCTGAACCATACGTTCCGTACTGGTGCACTTTGATCGGTTATTGTCATGCTTGCGTCTACCTAAGCATAACCAATGTGTCGTAATAACTGGTCAGCTAGTGAATGTTGCCATGTGTGTCAATTGTAATGTATACACTGCTCATAGACCGAAACGTGACAAGAAAAAGAAGTGAAACGCGGAGGCCTGGCGTTTTGATTCCGTGAACGCGTTGTGGGGGGTAGCGTTTCGCAATGGCGCGCCATACTTTTCGCCTTTTCTCTTATTTGAAGAGCATGACTGCAGCGCACAACGGTTCCACGGCATGCTGGCACGTAATGCGATGGAGATCGTAGCTTCGAATAACCACATTCGCGCTCGTCACTCACGACAGTCCACCCGAAGCGGCACAACGAAAACGCAGGATTCACACGAACGCGCTGCACGAACCAAGCAAAACTAAACAAGCGACGCCGTTGCCAGGCGGCCTGGCGTCGCCGCCAGGCGGTACCACAAGTAGGCACCACTTAGAGTTACTGTATATGCTCCCTGCGGTAGCATATACAGGGACACTAGCACCACTTAAGGTCCCTCTATTTTTCAAAGGTATCGCAAACTCCTCCTCTCAGCGCCGTTTCCTCCTCGCCCGTCACTCCCGGCCGCCATTATCGGGCGAGACTCGCAAGACGCGCCCGGCCTGCATGCGGTGCGTCGAAGCGCTTGCTTGTACTTGCTTGGAAATGTGACAATTCTGGGCGCAGATTCACACAGCTGTTTGTACGTAAGATGTGTAGTAAAAATAGTTTGTAGTTGGTCGCTACATTAGCTATCATTTCGCGTTTTGTAAGCAACAAATCGCACACTGGTGCCGGCATATTTAAGAAATCCCATTGCGGCACCTTACGCGCGAACAGCTTTCTGGACTTGGGACCTGTTTTGACAACGTGAAAACCTAGCATTTGTGATTTGTATTTGACTTCATAAATGTAGGATGCGTCGCTCGCACCAGGTCAACAAGAGGCAGAACATGTTAAACGCAATCCTAGGAAGTCTTTACAGCTGCCGTTTTAGGGGCGAAGCTCCTTAAGCCGTGGGTCGTGCGTCCTCGATGTATGTAGTAGGTAGCCACCTCTCGTTTTAGTTCTTGGAATGTCCGCTAGATGGCGGTACTTGTATATGATGAATATATATAGGGGCGAAGCTCCTTATGGCATCATCTCGGCGGTCCTCGGTGATCCATGCATCCTGAGTAGCCAGTAGGCACTGGATTTCGACCTCCAAGGTAGTGCCTGTGTGAGATGTCTCCTGTGCGTGATTAAACAATCAAAAAAATTGACAACGTACATGTAAAATTAAAGTGAGCTGCGAGTCGCCGTGACTCTCATCGACCTTTAGCATAAATGCGCCCGATCTTACGTCGTTGATAATGTACTGCGCAGAATTTGCGGAAGATTACCGGTTTACCGACGCACCTCCGAAGCTTCGCCCACTCATCATCATTCACTCCGCGGAGATGGTGCCGTCATCTCCAGTTCTCGTCTCGTTTCCGAGAGGGCGCTGTCCTATAGACATGCGTACAATATGGCGGTTGGGTGAAGGTACGCTAGATGGCGTTGGTGGTGCAGCTGCTCTTCGATTGCGCGGACCGCCGTACGAGTGCGCTTGCCGGATCGTGCTGCTTGGCGGACTATGGACGACGACCGGTCGTTGAAGTTTGCATAAAATTTCACACACACTATCGCTTTGATTACTTTGGGCGAAACCACTGAAGATTTCACGGTGTAACCATGATTGCTTCAGTCACCATAACTTTCATCGACCCTTTAGTACAAACGCCCGATCTCACGTCGGTGATGATGTACCGGTCAGAATTCACGGAAGATTCATGGTTTACCGATGAACCTCCGCAGCTTCGCCCACTCATCATCATTCACTCCGTGGATATGCTGTGTTTTTTTTCTTTTCGGATACCGTGGTGTTTGTACACAAGACGCATTTTGGAAAATCAGACGCTGCATCAAATTATGAACAGACAACACGGCGGAGGCACTTATTTGCTAAATATCCCCA
The DNA here is from genome assembly GCA_030522465.1 of Rhipicephalus appendiculatus. NCBI lineage: Eukaryota > Metazoa > Arthropoda > Arachnida > Ixodida > Ixodidae > Rhipicephalus > Rhipicephalus appendiculatus. Next base: position 99,983 of record JALIZH010016900.1, read on the forward strand.
GCGTGCATTATTTTAAATTTCGAAGAGCGTTCACGCGCTTCTGCTGCCCCCTCGGGTAAATATCTTTTTGGTTCCATCGCGCGCTGCTCGTGCTCATTAATTGGAGCTAGCTCTTTAATTGGAGACTCTTCCAGTGTGCTCAGTTTGTGAGATGTCATGCTGGTAGGTATTCCTATTGCTCAAATACGCTCCTTTGTTCACAGGAGAGCATGGACATTTTTCTTTGTTAATTGGCTAATGGTAAGCTCGTGAACGCACCCTCCCGCTTCCGTCACTAATTGGGCGAGAACAGCGAGGAGGTCCCTCGCTCAGTAATAAAGCCTCCAAATTCAAATAACTGTTTTTAATTTCCATTGATCACAGATTTATAACTATTGAAACAAAGAAAACACAATTATTGTAGCGAATCAAAGACGCGCTTTCTCGTTGACAGAACAAACATGCGTTTAAAATTATAGTTTGCGTACGGGCAGCTTTGCAGCATATTGCTAAGTAAATTACGCTCATCAATCGATGCTACTTACTTGTCATGTCTTTCTCTCTCGTACACATCTAATCACCACCCTCTATTTATGAGCGCTAAAAAAACAGCTCCGACTTTCTCAGAGTAAGTTTTTAACGACTTTTGGCAAATAAATTTTGTAAAATCTACGGGCTGAGCGAGAAAACAAAGATCTTGCAAAAATATTTTTTCTCAAATGTTGCAGTAAAATTTTCGCAAAACAATTACTAAATTGCGAACACTAAGGATTTCGCTGTAAATATTGTGTGCGAGAAAGCGTGGCCGATAATGTGACGCCGCTTTTTTTGTCTAACTTAGGCATCAGTATCGAGCCTTAGCTTCATCTAAAAGAGTTCGAATGGCAAATATACGCGAAAGGGTTTAGTATAGTGATCGAGGAACAGCAAAAAGCTTGTCACCCTTGGCAATGCTGTTCGAGCATCCAACAGCGCAACAAGTTGGCATCTGGCTGCAGCCGATGGCGTCTTTCAAACTGCAAGAAGCTGTAAGAAGCCTGCGCTCACGTACAGCGCGCACGTGCGGCGGTGTTTCTACGCCCGATAATGGCGTCGTTTTCCGGCGCCAGAGCAAGAGGCAGAGGGGTCATCGGTGAAAACTGGTCACGTGTCGGGCCTTGTCCAATAGGGGAGCACAAAAGGGCGAATAAGAGAGGAGAGACGCAGAGGGCGCAGAGGGACATTCTCCCTTTTCCTTTTGGACAATGGTTTGCGCTACCTTTGAAAAATAGAGGGACCTTAGCACCACTAAAGGCTCCACGATCGCGCATCGTCACTCAGCGCCCTGAGGCGTGGCCCAGGAGCTAGTTGAACACGTCAAAATAGTGTCGATGTTTCATGGCATGAACGCGCCGTTGAGCCTTTGTACGCTCTTCGCGCTCGATATAGAATAACTTCTACGTAACGGACGCAATTCATACTTCGCTAAAAAAACTCATGCATACCAAGCAATCGAGTGAACGCTGTTGTATATTGCAATATACTTTGTTCTGATGTATGGCGCCAGGGGGGCGCCGCCAATATATATATGATAGAGTTACTGTATATGCTACCTTTAGGTAGCAGAGTTGCGCATAGGTCCGCCATCTTGCCCGCCGAGGCATCCACGCCATGCAGGAAAGCCACCCCTTTCGAATGTAGGAGCCTACGCGGCCCAGCGGCTCCGTGCGCTTTCTCGCTCGTTCATAACCCGTCGCTGGCGCAATGCCTTCGGCTTCGAAGAAAAAAAAAGAACTCGAACAAATAATGACTTCAGATGAAACTGGTGCTATAGCTTGTTTGATGGCAGTCACCATCGGAAGTAATATTTTTGTTTTAAAAAGCGAACAGGAAAACTTCGACTTAACCCTCTATTGCATGGCGTCCCATACCGATTAACATTTTTTATAGCGGGCCCAAGAGGACCAGTGGAGTATGTGACACAGTTAGAGTATTCCTTATAGTTACGTGCACTAAATATAAAAAAAGGCGCTGCCATCCCTAGAGCAGTATGAAATCTAGACATGAAATAGATTTCACGGTGCATGTGCAAGCTCGGATCATGAACAACAGTGACTGCTATATTTTTCTTGCAACCGTTTTTTCGTTGCAGATGCAAGAAAAAATTATTTTGGCATGTCTCGTGGCTTTCAAAAAATCATGCTCATTAAGGCTCTTCTCAATTCTGTTTTCCACTATGGTATATAGTCGGAAATCGGTATGTGCCATATTTGGCACAGTATGCATGTGTGATGAAATGTGAAATATGATGCCATCTATGTTTTGTTGCACAGTGAAATTACAAAAAAAAAAGAAATCCTCTGAGATCATGCAGCACAGCTCGTTTTTGCCAGATTTCAGTTGTGGTGGTAGGTTTTCAGATGCTTCACGAAAATATCGAGTGTCAGCAGCAGTACCTGACAATTTTTTGTTGCAATATTGGCGTGGGCGCCCGAAAAAATTATGTGAAGTCTAACCAGTGCACGGCGATATTTAGCTTTCACGATTTGTCGGCAACTGACGCTCACAACCACAAGTCAGCGGTTGGAAATTCGGGCAGGAAAGTACAGCAAGGCGGCACCATGCGAAGAGCCAAACGTGTAAGCGGCCATCTTGCACGTAGATGTCGGCAGTCAGATGCGCTATCCAAAATGTTCAATTATGCCTGAACACAGGAAGCAATTGCTTTACTTTATTCCACAAATCAAGCTAAAAAAGACCGCAATCAGTGAGATTTTCTTTTTTCAGCCATGGCAGCAATTTTGCTCGCCCACTTGCATAGTGTGCCATATTTGGCACAAACCTTTATCTTCATTAATACAGTCACAATAAATCTGAAAATTTTTGTACATGTTATTCTTCATGTAGTTAATCATAAAAAATGATCAAATAATTTTTCAATTGATTCTCTCATAATTCATGCAATAGAGGGTTAATTTGTCGAGATTCTCGACAAATTAAGTTCAGCAAATCGCTCGTTTCACGTAGTTTTTGACGCAGCGCTTATAGGTGGCTCGAGAAAACAATTGCTAGAACTATCACTCCGCGTTTAACAAACAACGCAAGCAAACGAGAATTTTCCGCATATCTACGTAGCTGTGGCATAAAGGAAACACTCGGTGAGGTTTCGAATGCAATGCCCCACAGTGCCCGGACTGAATTATACTATTTTGACAGACCTGTAAGGTGCATATTCACGCATTCATGCGCGCACAATTTTATCGTTCCGTCCCATTCGATTTAAGTCAACGGCTAGCCAGCCGTTGACCAGTGGGCAGCACTGAGTCACGGCGCTACGTCGCACAGGCACCACTAGCACTGACGTTCACTAAAAACAGACAACGCAAGACACAACCACAACAACAACGAAAAACATTCCGCACTCAGCGGGATCGCCTCGCCGGAGCGCTTGGGCAGCTATGGCGATAGCGGTGGCAGCGGTGGCACCGGCGGTAGAGCAGAGCAGCGGTGGTGGCGCGGCGGTCGCCAGCACCCGCGCGGCCGGGAAGTTGGTTTTCCCTCAAAAGGATGCTTTTTGCGCACGTGAGCGCGCTGGGCGAATGGGGGGCGCGAGCGGCGAGTTCTATCAGAGGCGCAACTCTGCTACCTAAAGGTAGCATATACAGTAATTCTAATATATGAGATGGCGTTGGCGGTGCAGCTGCTCTAGCTGCTCTGCACTGTGTTTTTCGTGGGCTCCGGAATGACAGCTACACATAAGTTTTTTCTGCATGATTCGAGCTTGCTTTTATTAGTTATATGAGTACATAAGCCACTAGATTGAAGCTTAATTGGGGTTACAACTTTGTACTGTTTCTTGTGTGACAGTCGCCTGGCTTTTTTTTTTTTTTTTTGGCACCACGTGGCTGAAGGGTACACAAGTGCTTTGAAGCATACTGGCGGAGTGTTGTGGTACCTTTTGGCTTTGAGTGCATGTAATCCGAAGTGTGAACGATCTAGCCATGGTCAAAAAGACCGTAAAGTGTTCAGGGTGCGGAATGGGATGGAAAATAGAGGATGACAAGGCAGAACAAGCTGACGCCAAGTGTAAGCAATGTGAGTTAGAGGCGAAAGTGGAAATAATGATGGCTGCCCAGAATGAGCTCAAGGTAAAAATCGCCGAGCTGGAGAATGCGTTGGCGACAGAGCGAGAAAAAAACGATGGCTATGGGAGAAAGGCTTAAGTCAGCTGAGGAAGGGTTAGCGAAGGCAGTCATGGTGAACAAGGAAGCAAGCGACGGCGGGAACAGGGGGGGCATCAACCCCCATAGTGGGAGACGCGAAGGGGGGAGACAGGTTTGGGGAAGACAGGTGCAGGTGTCACAGGACCCAGTTTCCGCGAGGTGGTTTTGGGGATGGGAGGGAGCAAAACAGCGGCGGTTGCGCGAGCTGGTGACCGAGGCAGTGGACCGAGGCACTGGACAGGATAGAACGGCGAATGGAAACCCTTCAAATAGAGATTATGGAGCAAGTCCAGTCGTGTATCGAACGTACGCTCTCACGTAACGCCGCCATGCAAAGTATCGAGACGAACAACCACAGCGCAAATATGCCACTCGACCAAACGTCTCGTCCGTCAACCTCGAACGCAAGTACACGGCGCCCCCCACCCCTACACACGCCCTTCTGTTTCCTCCCGCGATGAAGATGGCGCGGCGTGACGCGCCGCAGCTAGTGGTGTGGCAGTGGAATTGCAGGGGATTCCGCCAGAAGCGGAGTTCCCTGCAACAGTACGTAGCCACAGCCACACACCCTCCCGATGTAATCCTCCTACAGGAACCAAATTGCACGCCTTCTTTATCCGGCTACAACACGCTCTTGGGCGCCTCTCCTCTTGTGGGAGCCCTAGTTTCGAAACATGTCACGTCTCGCGTGCATGCCACTAGTAGTGACATCCCTCACCAAATTATCGAAATAATTACGCAGGGCTCACGCAGCACAAGCCTGTTCATACTCAATGTGTACAGCTCCCCCCCGTTCGCGTACGCACTGCTTTCATCACCTCCTAACGGAATTTGGGAATTTTGGACGGGTTTGTGTGGTGTGCGGGGGATTTTAACGCCCCGCATCCAGTTTGGGGTTACGTCAAATCGCAGGCCAAGGGGACACGCTTATGGAACGACATTTGTAACATGAGGTACACCCTGCTGACTGACCCAGAGCGCCCCACTCGAATAGGCAACAGTATATCGCGTGACACCTGCCCTGACCTCACCTTCGTGCGCAATACCGGCCCAGTCGTAGCCCATGGTCCTTTAGAGGAACACCTTGGTAGTGACCACTATATTGTGGCAACCATCCTACCACTGCATGGTGTGCGCAGGCCCGAGCGGAAGTTACGCATTACGGACTGGCTAAAATTCAGGGAACGTCGCCGGGAACCACCTGAAGGGCAAGGGTATGAGCTATGGCTTGACTCTGTCACTGAAGATCTAGAGGCCACCACGCGCACACTGAGTACCACAACCGAGACGCCGGACATTGACCCACATTTACTTCATCTTTGGGACGCGCGGAGGGGGCTCACACGGCGATGGAAACGCCAACGTCTCAATCGTAAACTTCGGAAAAGAATAGACCAAATTACGCGGGAATCTCAAGAATATGCAGAGACCCTTACCAGAAATAACTGGCGAGGATTCTGCAACCGGCTTTCAGGAACCTTAGGCACAGCAAAAACTTGGTCGATTCTTCGATCGCTCACAGACCCCACCACCACGAAGACGAAGACATTTCAGCAGCTACACACCCTAATGCACGAGTATCGAGATGACCCCTCGAAACTACTCAAAGAACTAGAAAAACACTTCATACCGACAGGCCCGACACCGCACTACCCCGACTATCCCTATGTAGGCGAGACGAATGAATTGTTAGATGCAGATATCACGGTTGAGGAGGTACGCGTAGTTTTACAAGATCTACGCCGTAACACAGCACCGGGAGCAGACCACATTCGGTACGCCACACTCCGCAACCTAAGTGATGCGGATATCACCCACCTAACCAGTATCTTCAATGAATGCTGGCGCCAAGGTAAGCTTCCCCAAGCATGGCGACACGCCGAAATCTCAATGATTCCTAAGCCGGGCACACCTGTTCAGGTAGAAAACTTGCGTCCCATCTCCCTCACCTCCTGTATTGGCAAGCTCATGGAGCACGTACTCTTACGGCGCCTGCAGCCCTTCTTAGAACAGCAATCTTTCTTCGCGCACTCTCAATTCGGATACCGGGCTCATCTGTCAGCCAAAGATGTGTTGTTACAACTACGGCAGGAAGTCCTAGGGCCTCCGTCTCGCGCCCAAACGAGAGCCCTCATTGCTTTAGACCTCAAGGGGGGCATTCGATAATGTTGAACACGACCTCATCCTTTGCAACCTTGCGGAATCGCACTGTGGAGCTCGAATGTATAACTACATCCGCTCATTTCTTCGTGATCGCACTGTCACTGTGGGAATGGGACCACATCGGTCGGGCACGATCCGCCTTACAGGACGTGGGACACCACAGGGCTCAGTTCTTTCACCTACATTATTTAATATCGCGATTGCAAGGCTCCCCCCACTACTCGACCAGATCCCCGATGTCGCCCACGCTATTTATGCGGATGACATCACTATATGGTCGACACGGGGTTCTGACGGAGACATCCAGGACAGACTGCAGCAAGCGGTTGACGCTGTCACTGAGTACGCTAAAAAAGGAGGCTTGAGATGCGCTCCCGCAAAAATCAGAGCTTATAGTCCTTCGCCCCCGCAGCACTACCCCTCCTCCCCCTATCATCGTGCATGTGGATGGCATACCCATACCACGAGTCCATCGTGCCCGCATTCTTGGACTACACGTTCAAGCGGATGGCAAAGCTAACTACACCGTTGGCCTTTTATCCCGACAAATTGACCAAATTCTGTCAATGATCCGCCGGGTCTCAAACAGGCGTTCCGGGCTTCGAGAAGGAGACCTGCTGCGCTTGGTGGAGGCCTGCGTGATCAGCCGGCTGACATATCACCTGCCCTTCCAGCGGCTGACCCAATCGCAACAACTGCGAATAGATGCAATGATTCGGAAAGCTACTAAGCTGGCCCACGGCCTTCCGACCTACACTCCCACGCGTCGTCTTCTTAATTTGGGGACACACAACACACTCGCCGAGCTGCTAGAGGCGGACTGGGTCAGTCAGCGCCAACGCCTCCTACTCACCCCTACTGGCCGCCATCTCCTCTCACGGCTAGGATATTCCGTCCCACCGCTTCAGCTTGAAACCCGTCCCACTACATTAGCGCCTGCGATACGGAAAATGCTAAGTATTCATCCCTTACCACGTCACATGCACCCCGTACATGACAAGGGACGGCGAAAATCCCGAGTACGATACCTTAGCCGCATGCTTGAAGACATCGAAGAATCGCATACTCTGTACACTGACACCGCACGCACTAACGAGGGTTACACATCGGTAGTGTTGGATGGCACCGACTCCCTGCAGGACTGTGCTGCTATGCGTGGGACGAATGCCGCTTATGGTGAAATTCTTGGTGTTGCTCTTGCGATTCGACACGCCGTCCGTGTTCGAGGGGGAGGCGTATATATTGACAGACTCGCAACAGGCATGTCGGGCATTTCTGTCAGGGCATGGCGTCCCAAGAGCGGCACACCAAATTCTCAACCAGATTCCGCACACTGAATTAAGCGCTAATTTTCGTATCCACTTACTATGGACTCCTGGTCATGCCTCTCTGCCGGGCAATGAACGAGCACACGCTGTCGCCCGCGAAATTTCCCTCCGGGCTGCCCGGCACGGCGAGGCGACGAGTTCAGGGTGGGGGGATCCTCTTCCTCACTTACAAAGACATTCTTCGTTACTATACGCACGACCGTCGCACTTACAGCGCGCCACCGCCATCTTTTCTCGCGAGAGGAGGCAGTAGCGTTTCGCCAGCTGCAGACCAACACGTTCCCCAAATCTTGCAACTCTCAGTAAATTCTACCCGCACTGCTATGCAGACCGTTGCCCCGGCTGCGGTAACTCGCCGACGACCTTCCATGTCACAATTGAGTGCACTGCAAGCATCTTCCCCCCCTTACCAGTCTTCCTTCACCCTTTACGTAACGAGGAGCTGTGGGATGATACTCTCCGCGACGGACCTCCCGAGGTCCTCCGAGCCGTAATACAGCGGGCCCGACTCGTCGCTGGAGTCATCTTAGGGACCCCGGACCAGGGGGTTCCTCCCACGCTCTCCTTCGCCATTGAAACATCAATAAAGACGTTTTACTCTTACTCGCTCGTTCATAACCCGTCGCTGGCGCAATGACTTTGGCTTCGAAGAAAAAAAAAAAGGAGAACTCGAACAAATAATGACTTCAGATGAAACTGGTGCTATAGATTGTTTGATGACAGTCACCATCGGAAGTAACATTTTTGTTTTAAATAGCGAAGAGGAAAACTTCGACCTCATTTGTCGAGATTCTCGACAAATTAAGTTCAGCAAATCGCTCGTTTCGCGTAGTTTTTGACGCAGCGCTTAGGTGGCTCGAGCAAACAATTGCTAGAACTATCACTCCGTGTTTTACAAATAATGCAAGAAAAATCAGAATTTTCCGCATACTTACGTAGCTGTGGCATAAAGTAAACACTCGGTGCGGTTTCGAATGCAATGCCGCACAGTGCCAGGACTGAATTATACTATTTTGACAGACCTGTAAGGTGCATATTCACGCATTCACTCGCGCACAATTTTATCGTTCCGTCCTCCGATTTGTGTCAACGGCTAGCCAGCCGTTGACCAGTGGGCGCAAAACAATACATATCCTGTTTGTTATCGCCTACTCCAGTCGCAAAAATATTGCCATGAGATTTATAACTACACTATATAGACATATGTTAGTCAGGCGTGACGTGGATGTGCATTCTGGGGAACGTACTGTAATGCTAGAATAAGTAGTGAGTCGTATGAAACTGCCTACACATTCGACCTGCAGTGACGATTTCTATGGCTGACAGATGTACTGTCGTGAGCAATATACGAGCTGGAACGCCGATTTCATGCTTATTCGACTATGTACTTGCAATGTACTGATATGAATTTGGCGTACATAATTGCCAGAGCTACCTTTCGCTTGAGCATTTAGAGTCATTAACATTTTTGCTCACGCCAACTACGTTTAGCCGCTATGACACTTGAAATGTAATTTCAGTGTTCCAGTTCGCACTGCTTACGACTACACATACTGACCAACATTATTCAACAATTTTACTTCGAGTGCAGGTTTTTTCTAGCACATGTTTCAAAAGGCTGAGTTTATTTTGAACTTTGAAAATACGAGCGGGAGAGAGCAGAACACGGTCGTTGACAACTCGGACCAAAATACCTAGCTTAGCGAGTTGCAGGTTTGGCACTTCCTTTTTTGTCACGGTCACCATGAAATGGGCTATGCAATGGAAAGCGTATCGCCGGAGTTGGCTCTTTCCGGTTTGGCTCGAAACCGGATATGACGTATCCTTAGGAGGTACTGCGTCCCTAGGTAGGGTACTACTGTAGCTAGGGAACAATCCGACGATTCCTCGGCCTTGTCCCCAGCCGCCCATCCTTCACTCCAAGCATAGCCTCCAAGCTGCCAGCCAAACCCGACCTCGCCGGCCATTGCGTTTACGGGCAGGAGTTATGCCTTCTATGCACGGTGTGGTGACAGGCGACAGCCAAGTGAGCAGGAGTCGCCTTCCCTTGACGTCAGTCGAGACCTGCAAGTTAAGTTTCGGTGTATTTGACGCAGTGTGCATGGCTGAGGCGGTCCCTGCGACGTGCTTCCAGCGCTACCAGCGTGTAGATTTTGCAGTCATGCTGGTGGAAAGGATCTTTTGCAATCAACGCGGAGCCTCAAGCGATATGCGACACGGGGTACGCATTCTGAAATTATGAGTTGGTTGGCGTCAGTCGCTTTTCTTTTACATTTTAGATGAAGTTAACTGCAGGTAACTGCAGCACGATGTGGCCCCCGTGCGGTACG
>JALIZH010016901.1:0-74242 GCA_030522465.1 Rhipicephalus appendiculatus
GTCCCGTTCTGCACGACCCAATGAAGTTGTGTTCAATGCAAATAAATTTCGTGTCAGTAAGCATCGGTGCGACCATTGTTGTTTGCATTTGGCCTAATGATGATGATAGCATCAAAAGCTTTTTTTTTTTTCGGTGAGAAGAGTGCTTTGCTAACGCCACTGTTGACAACTTTAGCCACTCGCTAAAGCATGAAAGACGCTTCACCGTGTCGATCGCGTGATACCAGACGCTGTCGAACTGCACGACCTTTAAATGCGAAGCATTCCTTAGCGAACTTCGGCGACTTTGAGCGTATCTATCTATCTATCTATCTATCTATCTATCTATCTATCTATCTATCTATCTATCTATCTATCTATCTATCTATCTATCTATCTATCTATCTATCTATCTATCTATCTATCTATCTATCTATCTATCTATCTATCTATCTATCTATGTATCTAGCTAGCTAGCTAGCTAGCACTTTGTGCTCTCCTGGTCGTATCGTTAATGGGATTGATACCAAAATTGGTATGGCATAACAAGACTGGTGAACACGAATGACTGGTCATATCATGAAAACCATGAATAAATAGTCATGAAAAGCATGATTTGCACGCCATGGCCATAGGGCTCCCGCGGCCGCTTTCTTAAATTGATATATCCAAAAATTGGTACGATGAGACATTTCTGCATGACCAACATAAATGACAGGTGGTAATATGAAAAGCATGACGTGCATGTCATGTACATCATGATTCACATGACGCTCTCATGGTGCGCTCACAGACTTTTCACTAGCTTGATATACACAAAATTTGGTATTGCGTGACGTGACTGTATTACGAACATAAATGACAAGTGGTAATATGGAAATCATGACATGTTATGAGTGACACGACTTGCATACCACGCTCATGGCACGCTCGCAGCCATTTCGCTGGCTTGATATACCCCAATTTTGGTATTAGCGCAAACGCCGCAAATTAGGACATGTTAGGACAGGTCCTAACATGTAAATCATGACATGCATGTTATGTACAGCATGATTCGCTCCTTGCTGGTAGCTTTGCATTACATCGATTCGCACAGTGCGTAGGATCTGTCGTTTTTTCGTTCGCTGACACTGACGTAATCATGCACGAAGAATTCGGCAACGAGCCATCGTCGAAAGTGCGCTCAAAGAATGTGAGAGGGACAGCGAGAGTTAAGAAAGCAACAAAATGCTGGAAAGGCAACTAAGCTCGAGCTGAGTTTTTGATGCTTTCGATATCGCACTTTCCTCGGCGCCCTTGAGGACGACGAATCTATGCAAAACTTATTAAGCTTCGATGCTCGAGCGGTCAAGCTCCTTCAAAGCAACGTGAAACGAAACAAGATCAGCGACTTCTTTAACTAAGTTTTCGTTGTGCTAAGTAATTGGTAAGCGTAATTTTTCTATTTTCACAAAAACCAAGTTTTCACTAGAACGAAGAAAAATTTCTTCCCCGGCGATTCCATTACTGAGGAGTTCGAGTGTAGCTCCCTACTTCCTCAGCTGTCCAGCTTGCTCAGCTCTCCGTTAGTGTACCACACTACTGGAGCATGAGACCGGGGCAATTCAATAACGCTCCGCATGGAAACGCGTACACTGCAAAGAGGGCAGCGGCCTTAGTGTTGTCTGTGGCTTCAACGCAAACTTAGCGATGCAACACAATGGATACAAATATATGAGCCACTGGATGATTCTATGCAAAAATACAGTGAATGCGACCGTGGGCCACAACGCTCGGCTGGACAACGTACGCATTTTCGCCGGTGACACGTTTCAGCGCCAGAGAGGATTTCAGAATCCAGTTTTCCAACACATATGTTGGTGGTCCCCCAGGCAAAAAGCTGAGCAAACAGCTTGACAGGGCCTGGGGGCCTATAGAGGGCGGCATATGCAGCGGATTTCACGCAGTTGTAAACACTATAAACGCAACCAAACAGCATAATACAAAGAAAATATAAAAGTCGCTATATATACGAGGAACATGAGAACACTGATTCAGCACAACGTGAAACATTAGTTTTGAGTAAAGAAAAATTATGTCATCATCAAGTTATCACGCACATCTGATTCGAACACACTGAATGGGGCACTGCAATTAATATGGGTTTTGAAGGAATTGTAAAACGTTGGTATGCAATGTTCTTGTCTAGCTCTATCGTAGTATGTGCGTGTATTTGGCATTCGTGTTTGCCTGTTACGTATCCGGTATTCACGATGGGTGTGTTCTTCGTCGTTTGGAAGCTTGTTTTTAGCATAAAAAAGACAGTTTATAGTCGTGTAACCTGGAAGCTTTTAACGAGTTTCATGAATAGGGGAGGATGTTCATAAAATAGGAGAATAATTTGGCTTTTAATGAAGCGTCCGCTAGCGACACGTGGTCGCATTCTCCGAACACGTTCAAATGTATGAATATACGTGAAAATGTATTTTCGTATATTCATAGAGTTGTTTTATATTTAGGTAAACGTCGTCTCGGCAGATAGTACGTTCATGCTTCCTCGGAGGTCTAAGACATCATTCACTTTAATTACTTTTGCTTAGCGGTCGATAGGGCTGCCATTGTCGCCGTCACATTCAGAATCACACGTGCGCGCACTATGCGATTATTACATACGTGGTGCGGCCGAGCAAATTGCCCGAAATATTTTAATCCTGGAAATTTTCTGGGAAAGGGCTGAACTACCTCGTGTACTCACGTTATTGTTTGGCCTGATATACTAGTGAGGCTATTAAAGGGGCTAGTGGTTATGGCTTTATAGTGGAGCGCAGCTGCCAAGTTTTGAAGGAATACGGCAGAGACAGTAAGAGCCGTCTCCATATGCATCCCGGCTTGGTCATTCAAGACTGGGTGATGCGCTTCTCGTTTTGTGCCTTTTGCGGTGTTATCGGCGATATGGAACATCTTATTTGGCTTTGGCCGCAGTTTGATATGGAATGAGCAGCGATGGTCCGCAGCTTGCGACGGGGTTTTCATAGACACCGGACATTTGAAGGTTTCATACTTTCCTGAAGGACCCGCGGCAACGAGGAAGAGCGTGGAACGAATTCCCATGCTTTTCCTGTGAGAGACAGTGCTGTTCAACATGTGGTGATAGACCCCTACAATTCAGGAGGTACTCAGGCTGAACAATTGCCAGCCATGTAGGCCAGGTTAACCCGGCCTGCTGCAACATCACAACCACCACCATCACGCAGAAACACTCAGTATGGCTCCTTCAACTCTGCTTTGACGCTCTACGGAGCGTCAAAGCATAGTTAAAGAAATTTATGCAGTTGATATGAAGCTCTTCTGCAAGAACATTTATGCGTACAAGTGGTGCCACGAACGCCTTTGCCAGGCGCATGCTTGAAAAACGAACGGTTGAAACGCCACTGCGTCTATGACAGAAATAATAATGAACACTGTATTTTCTCTTGCAGTTATGCGAGGCCAAGTTGAACACTCTGTCTTTCAAGTATTCCTTGGCGGCTGTCAACATTGAGTTCGAAGACGGGAAAAACAAGTGCGGCCACGGAGAATTCCCGCGGCTCCATCGACTCAAGAAACTGGCGCGCTTCCTAGCACATAATTACACTTCGACTGCGAAGGAAAGTGCATGCAAGTCCCTTTCGTGAGAATAACAGTGGCTCCTGGGATAACTGCTGCGTGATTTCCAGTCTTCTTGCTTGCACCGTTATAAATGGTGGAACGGTGTTGTAGATGAGAGTCTATGTAGCCTCCTTTTCTCGACAGAATTGTGCCATTTACTGCGTTATTTCATCTCACGACAACTACGAAAGACTGCACTTCCTTTACATGGGATGTTTGTTTTTATTGTTTGCTCCTAATTAAACAAGACTACGAGTTCTGCAGAAGAGCACCTAACTGGGTTGGTTGGTACATGATTAAGACGGGAACAGCGCTGAACACGGTTAAGAGATGTAATATATACAGAAGCTTTGCACAATGCGCAAAGTTTTCGTATGCATTGTATACCATAGCAATAAACCAGTGGTCGTTAGTTCAGCGCCCTCATCTATCGTTCTTTCACTATCCTGTGTTCAGCGCTGTTTGTGTACACATCTTAATTTTCTTAATTATTAGATTAGTGTACACATCTACCAGAAAAAAGCGAGATCTGCTTTTCTGGTAGATGTGTACACTAATTAAGAAATCTAGGGAAGCAATGCTCTTCATATACAAGGAGTTTGGTAAGAGTAGTCTCCATGAGTTTTCAACGCGCATGCATAAGCTAGGTGTTTTTTTTTTTGAAAAATGCTATGATAAGACGCTTTTGATGAAACAAGGTTATGCTCCTACACTAGAAAACATGACAATGTGTGTCAAAGATGACAGCTGTATGTTGGCCTGAAAGAGCGACACACTAGCAGCATTTACCTGACTTCGTTATGTTTGTTTGTCAACCTGCTTGCTGATTACATTGTCTGCTGTATGCAATTTTAACAGTGCCTATGTAGAACACACTGTTTCCTCTCAGTTTATCCTTCATCATAAGAGCCTATACATGTCTAATAAAGCAGTTATAGTGCAGTATATCGCTTCATATTCCAAAATGGCATGTCCTCACAAAACGAGCCTTGTCAACTTATTAAAAAAGGGCGTGGCTCAACTTTTGTAAAATTTATAGTGTTCATTACCCGATCCACATTGTTCATTAAACACTTACGAACACGAATTGGGCAATGTACAGCGTGGCGCATACTGTATTTCTCTTTCGGCATCAAGCGTTCAGTTGGTAACTGTCTGCATAATAGTTTGTATTGCTGGCGCGCAAAATGTAATTATCTCTACGGACGTTACTTGTGAGTCTCTGGCAAATTACAACACACGTTCAAGAAAACAGCTTAATTTTCTTGGCAGATGTATCTTCCATAGCGTTTCTTTCTGTTCTGGTTACATAATATAGGCATACAGAATTTTTCATTGCTACTTTGGGGACGCTTCTGTGTAAGCACAATTTTTTTTAGTAGTATAGAAAATTGTAAGGAATTATCCTTACGGTCACTTGGTCGGACCTTATGTGAAACATAAATTAGTACAAATGGAAGACATGTCAAATTGTGCTCTATTTTTTGTGTCTGCCTCATTTTACATCTGCAATATTATTTCTCTTGCCTTGTAAACATGGCAAATACTGCAACATGCATGAAACTCGTACCTGAGCAGTATTAACGCGATAACGCGATAGCGATCTCGTTTCGCAGAAATTCCCGCGTCAGCGTCGGCGTGGGCGTCGGTGGCTGATAGCCAGAAATCACCACCTTGTTCGTGACCGAAAAATCGAGAAAATGCGAATAAAATAAATGATAAAAAATCGCGCCATATACACAAAGTGAATAATGATGAGTGGGCGAAGCTCGATCGTTTTAATCCATGGCAGAAAGAGAATGTGTGGTCTGGAATGCGCTTATACTTTATGGTCATCAGCGTCATCGTCATCGTTATCACGTGCAGTGGGTACATTCCACTATACTGGAACGCGCTTATACTTCATCGTTATCACGTGTAGTGGGTACATTCCACTATACTGCGTCATCGTCATCTTTATCACGTGGAGTGGGTACATTCCACTATACGTGGCTAGCTACCTACAACAACTACTACTACTACTACAGAGGAACGCGCTTATACTTCATGGTCATCAGCGTCATCGTCATCGTTATCACGTGTAGTGGGTACATTCCACTATACTGGAACGCGCTTATACTTCATCGTTCTCACGTGTAGTGGGTACATTCCACTATACAGCGTCATCGTCATCTTTATCACGTGGAGTGGGTACATTCCACTATACGTGGCTATCTACCTACTACAACTACTACTACTACTACTACTACAGAGAAGGGACAGACCCACATCCTAAGGAGCTTCGCCCCTAAAAACTGCGGGGGCGAGTGAGGACCGAACCCAGACCATATGCGTGACAAGCCGGTGTCCTACCACGGAGCCGCAATATTTGTTGAAACTGCTTTGGAAAAAAAAAACACTATGAATGTCATGCAGTGGAAGGATTTAACGCATCAAATATTGTGTCACAGAAGCGTAGAATCGCGCCAGGCGCCAAAAGATGTGAATTGAGGAAGGAGTGGATGTTTTAAAGGCCCACTGATTACAAGGCACATACAAAACATATTTAATCATCATCAGCAGTACAAGCATCAACTAAGTGAACAACTGCGTAGGTTCGCGTGTTTGCCTACGGATGCGTAGTGGGCACTTAACAACTATGCTTGCAATAGGCATTCAATGATACTTTGAAATAGCCAATGTTACGCGCACAGTCGTTGATTTCGTAACAGCACAGCTGAGGCATGCACCGAGAACCACAGCAGGCTAGCAGTTCAGAAGGCGATGCGCACGATCCCGATTACGCTATCGCGATCTGCTCTTGATGGCGAAGCTCAAACGTCCTCAATTTTTTTTAATATTTGTGATGTTTACGTGATAAAATCAGGTTATTGTTTAAGGCACGCAGTAGCAGAGGGCTCCGGAAGTTTCCACCACTTGGAGCTATTTAACTTGTACTGACATAGCAAAGTACACAGTCCAATAGTATTTCGCTTCCATCAAAATGGGAACGCCGCGGTCGGCATCGAACACGCGTATTTCGGGTGAGCTGCCGAGCACCCTGTTCGCCATGACAACCTCCATCAGTGTAGCCAGCCGTATGCAAGGTACCCACTATACGCCCACCGTCCGTCCACGGCATATGCAAGGTGTGCAAGGTACCCACTATAAGCCCACCGTAACTTCCAAGAAGTAGGGAAGCACCCACTATGCTAACCAGAATAAAATAAAAGGCCACAACACCGTAAAAACACCTGCATTTAAGCACCCATCAATAAAAGCATATGACAAAAAAAACGTTTAACAATACACTAATATCAATCATAGTTGTGACGGAACAATGTCAAACACCTACAAGCACAAACCCTTTATACTAGCCGGCGACTTCAACGTAGACATTATGGACCTTAGAACCAGGGTTTGTCGTCGACGCTTTATGTCACTTTGTCTCTCAGTTTACATTATATGGGGAACGCTCGGGTACCGTACGGTTACTCACCCATACGATACCCAGAGCTTCGCCCACTCGTCATGATTCACTTCGTGGAGATGCGGTGTTTTTTCCGCGGAAATTCAGTGCCACCAACATCGCAAGACCAGGTATTCATGAAGTAATAACGTTGACGTATTTAACCAATGTACACCAAGTGTTCCACGACGTTTCTTTTATGTGCTTTAAAATCACTACTTCTTTAGCCGAAGACCAGTGCCACCTGCAGAATCTAGCGGGTCTCTGCCTGAATGCAAGCTAGCATACACATAGGTTGCCGTTACTATTGCCACTTACGGACTCCTTCACTCGGTTGAACGCATACTCTGTCCGACAGACGCCATCGGGCAGAAGAAAATTTAAGTTATTACTCTAAACTGGTCGTGGGAGGCGCGACTCTCCGAGCTGGATTTGCGAAGCCAGCTGGCAATCTACGACCAGGTCCGGCGAGCCGCAGATGGCAGTGGGGCCCATGGAGTAGAGGCTCCTCCCATATGAAGCAGCATCATCCATGCGTATAAATAAAATTGTTCTTTGTCTTGAAGTTAGTGTGAGACTTTCTCGACTAGCCCATAGGTGGTGCCAAATGCGGTAAACTCAGACGTCCTATGTTTCAAGACAATGGGCAAATAACATGTCTGAGGGCAGTGTTATTGAAATTTTTAACCACAGTGACTGACATATAAAGTGGTGATGAAAATAACGTTGACATATTTTGCTTGCTTGGAAGTGCCTTTCGAGCGCCACCTCGACAAGTGGTCCTCGTCCAGTGAAGACGATGGCGATAGCCAGCCAGAAGAGTCACATCCAGCACTCCATGAACAAGGCAGGAACTGAAGACAAGGTTACCGCAAGACGCACATTCAGGTTGCGACCCGCCTGGCTTGTGTATTCCTTTCCGCACATGGAAGGAATTCCGTACACGAAATCTTTCTTTAACTCAAAATGCTTTCTGCCATGTTTTATGTCACATCCATCTTTTGTAGCGTGAGCTACACTGGCCGAGGTTGAGCGGTCTCGCGTTGCTCCTGGAGAGCCGTGCTGCGCATGCGGGAGGAGCAGTGACGTCACATGGCGCGCAGCTGGTGAACCGGAGCCACAGCCACCGCACGAGCTTCGCCGGTCTGCGCATTCCAGAGGAATGGTGTCACAGCCGCGGCGGACGTACTAGCGCCGGCGCGTGCCCAACAGTGCGCTTCCGTTGCGCAGTAGACAAGTCTGACGCTGCGCCGGAGCCGCTTGATAGCGCCTCTCATTTTGTGCACATGCGCAGAGGTATCAGTGGGGGTATGCGAAACCAGCGCTGACCATGTGGCGCGCCTAAAATGTACACTGTCAATTTTTATGAAAGGGAACACGCGAGCGCGTGGCCCGCGCGCTCCGGCGGCTGCTTGCCGCGCCTTCAAGCGTGAGCGATAGTAACCACAGCCTCTTTTCGCGTCATCTAGTGGCGAGCGAAAAAACCAGTCATAGGTGATATGCAGCCCACAGAGTCGATGCAGCCGGCTGCAAGATTGCAACCCCCTCCCCCTTCAAAGCGATTACGCAAGAGGCAGGGCCAGCGGCGTGTCGTCTGCTGCTGGTAAACTATGCTTGGCACGCGAGCGCACTCGAAACGGTCTTCCGCTTGGCTTTCACGCGTTACGCTTCGGCTGATTTAGAGTGGTTTAGTTCGGAGCGGTGCAGTGAGGTGAGCTTTTCCTGGTGCTTTGCCGTCTTGAAATCCCTCACCGAATGCTGTGGAGAACCTTTTGGATAGAATTCCACTTTGCCGAGAACGTACAAAACGTACTAGCATGTCAGCGCTTTATGCTTTAAGGTCATGCACTGTGCCGCTGGGCCCGTGATGAGAGCGCGAAATGGTGCTGCGTAGCAAACAGGAGAAAAGGTCTCGTGGTGGTTCGGGTGATTTTCATCGATATTTATAAGTAACGTAAAATACGTGAGCATGAAACGTGTAAAGAAATATTTTCAATTAGTTTATCGAAACTGAAAAAATACGTCAGTTGTCGTTTTATTTTTCACATCAACTGAGGAAAAAAAAGTACCACATTGCAATACTTGTCAATACATAGTGCCGTCACCATTTGTCGACGTGACAGCTGTCACTCCGGTTAGTAGGAATTCACACAAAGCGGCCGTTAGGGACGTGTCCCTTCTCAGCATCTCCCACTCCTCCTTGATGACAACCCAAAGGTCGCCCGCCGAGAGTCCCTGTTAGCACCGGTCCGCCAGCGCGCTTTTCGAAAGTGCCCAAACGTTTTATATTATGCTCAAATCTGAAATGCCCCTACGCATTGTGCTACTTATCTGTTCGATGAGGGATTTCAAAACGGCAAACTACCAAGAAAAGTTCAACTGGCTGAACCGCTGTCGCCTAAATCACTAAATCAGCCGAAGCGTAACGCTTGAAATCCAAGTGGCAGAGCTTCCCCGTTTCGATTGCGCTCGCGTGCGAAGCATAGTTTACAAGGAGCAGACGACACGCCGCGGGCCCGGCCTCTTGCGTAATCGCCTTCAAGGGGGGAGGGGGTTGCAATCTTGCAGCCGGATGCATATCACCCATGGCTGGTTGTTTTGCTCGGCACTAGATGACGCGGAAAGAGGCTGTGGTTGCTCCCGCTCACGCATGAAGGCGCTGATAGCAGCCGCCGGAGCGCGCGGGCCACGCGTTCGCGCGTTCCCTTTCATAAAAATTGACAGTGTACAAGATGCGTCGCCCTGGCGAGCTGGCTGAGAAGTAGCTAGTATTACAGAGCCGCCGCGAGGTGTTCTACGGGTACGTTTCAACGTGCCCTCGTACACCTCGCGCGCGCGGAAACGCATGATGAACGTCATGCGACACTACTACCAGTTTTGTTCGATACTAGCGAAGACTAGGACACTTCGCTGAAAACTGCGACGTAGCGGGCAAGCAGCGATTGCAGCGATTATTCTCCGCTACGGTTTCTGCGATGTGGTGTGCGCGGCCGGGTACCTTCGCGAGACTGTGTTGTCGGAAGGACGGAACCTGTCCGATGTGAAGTACGCCTATGACGTGGAAGAAAGTTTTTTGCGGAGAGAGCGACTGTGACCTTTCGGCGTAGTGCCAAGCATTGTACGACGTAAACTTACAGGTAAGTGTGTTCAAATTGCGCTTTCGAAGCTCGACGTCGTATGCAGTGTGCTCGTTATGCGCCCGCTTTGAATTAAAGTTAGTGCGTCAGGCAGCACTGAGGTAGCATTCGGACCAGTGACAGCTGTTTTGAGCGAGTACATCACAGTTACGTAGGCGGTAGTCACAGCTCTTGCACTGTATTACAGCTGTTTCGCTACACGCTTTCCTTTATGGTGTGTTAAACGGCTAGCATGAACCCACAAAATGCTCGTATCACAGTGGTTTTAAAAAAGAAAATGTTTTTCAACCCAACGGTCAATCGGGATATCAATGTTCAAGGCAACATGCTCATGAAAGGTCAATGTAAATTGGATATTAGTGGTGTTAGCGGATATGCAAACATGTCGCAGCGGTCGTGCTTTCTCGAAGTCGACTCGCCGTCGTCTAAGACTTATACTTTTGAAAAAATGCCTTTTATGACCCTGGTGGTAATTGACTTTGTGGTGGTTCCATGTATGACATGCAGTGTGTGATCAGTAATCGAACATGCGTAGATCATCCTGTTTTTTCTAGCAGTCGTCGTATTGTAACCGGTCTCGAGCTGTGCACGTTAGAGTCAGATATAATACCGCATTTATTCGAATGTGATGCGAGCTTTTTTTCTTTTTTTTCCAGATTTTTGCTACCTAAAGTCGACCCTCGCGTACCGAATACCGAAATTCTATTTTTTTTCTTCCTGGACGTAATGAAACGTCAGCCCTCGCGTTACAATCGCGGTCGTGTTACAATCGAATAAATACGCTGTGTGTAAAACGCGACGCAATGCTTACGCGACCTAAGTTTTCATGTGCTTTCCTTAACGTTTTTAAGGCAAGTTTTCAATGAAAGACTTGTGATGTTTTCCAGAGCACCAACCCATGTGCATTGGTGGAAAGCGAGGCCGGAGGGAGTCAACTATGCTCTGGATTAATTTTTCCTGTTATTACAAACCTTTTTTGGTTGTGGCATTTGTGAATACAATAATAACGCCGGTCTCGAAGCTTCTTTTTCCTCATTCGATCATCGCGCACGTTGGCATGGTTCACGTTAGTAGCCACTTGTATTTGTTTGTATGCCCAAATGATTCCGGCCGCGCCCGGCAGGGTGGCGCTCCATGTCCGGGGAAACTCCAGCGCTGGTTCCCCATACATATAGCGGGGCGCTTGCCAGTGTGGTATAGCCATGGAGAAGTAGAGCTAAATTGCTGCTCAGTGGCGCAGAAGAGCGGAGAAGCTTAACTCATCGGATCCCGAAGTAGTTGCCTGGCAATTAGCGGTTGAGCGCAGGAAGAATGAACAGAAGGCTAAACGTGCTGCGGAGGCACCAGAACAAAGGCGGGAACGTCTAGCAAAGTGGCGTCGCCAGGAGGCTGAGCGACGTGCCCGATCATCCCAGCAGCAGTAACAAGACGCCGTCGATGACGTGGAGGCTCGCCGATTGACTGACTATACGGTGAAACTTAGCGAAAGCGCCGCCTTGAATGCTTCAACCCATTGCAAAAGCCTCAGGCATAATTCATCGTCATCGGCCACAGTATAAAAAAAGTGCACATGATGCCTCACAAGTCTGTAGCGGGTACCACGCTTTTCTGAAGAATGACGAATAATGGCATAGTGGTCGATGAATTCATTTTCCTCGAACTAAATTTTAAAATATTCCCTCATTAACCGCCGGTTTAATGGCCAATCCCCCCGTAGTTAGTACGTGACATATGAATTGGAACACACAAACAAACAAACAAACAAACAAACGTTCCCTACTACAAAAAAAGATTATTATGATTTATGCTGTAGTGGGTACCCTGCAAGTGTGCTTGTGGTAGTGGCCCCAAGAGTATTTAAAAGAGGGCTCTAGAAAGGCCGCTCTTCCAGCTTTCGCTGTGACTGTGCTGCGCCCTTGCGCAGGCCTCGCCTTTTTTTTCTCTCTTTTATGTGCTTTAATAAACATAATTTCGCATATCGTCTACATATTGTTGCTTGTTATTCATGATTAACATTACTATGTTGTTAAAATATCACCCGGGTTCATGGCCTCTTCTTTTTTGTGTGCACGTGCCAGCTGTGCCACCATCATAAGGACAAGGAAGACGTCACACATCGTTCGTTCGTTCTCGAGCAAGCAAGCAATCTCTGGATCAGCGCAGCTATGGGTGAGCCTTATTTGTGTCTTTTGTACTACGAACAAGGAGAAAACTTCTGCAGAAGCAGCTTTTATCTCTGCTGCTGCTATATTAGGAGTTAAAAAGCGCAGAGAGAACTATTTCTGTAACGTTTTAGGGGACTAGCTTTCGGTGTCAGTCTAAATGGCTTTTGTTGGATCAATCTGTGATGTTAAGGTTTACAGCTAATAGCCATCTCAAACTCATGGTTCTGCGACAACGGTGTATCCAAATTCACGCCCATGTATGGATAGAACAGAAGCAACGGAGCCCTTCGTTCTGAGAGCGACAGCGACATGACTTTGTCACACGCCTCGAGCATGCTTTCCTCAGACAGGGCGTTGATTAACTATGCCATTTTACGACGAGCGTACTCCCGTCTTCACTCTAGTCGCCGTCTTCTATAAGTGCGAGGCTCCTCGGAGGTTCTCAGAATGCGTACTCCATCCGTACTTTCTATGCACGAGCGCGCTAGCGTGGCGCCTAGGCTTCACGGAGGAAATACGCACGACATGTGTACTTCCCCGCGGAAGCTTTCTGGCTTAATCCACCTCATTTGGTGTCGCACTGCCTCTTGAGTCGGCCCCACCTTTCAAGGATTCATGACGTTACTTGATGAACTCATCGCGTGACGTCAGGTAGTGAGGAGGGTAGCGGTGCAGGCTTCTTGGTTTGTCATACCTTTAGGGGTCGCGCGTGGAAGGACACTATTTCTTGCCTGGTTAGCATCCAAATTTGTCTGCAGTGCAGCCCTCCTGTGATGGTTCAGCGTAATGACTTTAGTTGCGTGGTAGACACATTCGATGCCAGCCTGCTTCAATATGTCAAGTATCTCTAAGTTTTCAATACTGAACTTTGGTTTACAGCCTTCTAAAGCTCGAATAAACGGACTGGTAGGCCTAAATAAAAACTACACTATACAACGCGCCGCCATACATCCCTATAGTAGAATGTTGTATTGAAATGAAGAGCAACGGGCCTTAAAAATGATTCTTAAATTCAATGCTTACTAGAACAAAGCATCCCTAGTTGAATGCCACACATTAGCATGTAGGGTATTCCTTCTGAATTGGCACAAAATATTGAATTTCGAGCTTTCATTTCCGTCTTTGTGCGGGAGGGGATGTGAGGGAAGGGGAAAATTTGGATGATTATTTAACACGTGAAGATAAAACATTTTTTTCCCGACATTTTGAATAAATAGGCTCGAAAAAAATGAAAACAAAGTATTGTTCTTTTGAAGGGTGGCGACCTACCTAAAAGTAACACAGAGTAACGTTTTAGGACGTTTCCAGAAGTGCCTATGGTTCTCGTGCACCATGCTTTCAGCGAATGCATACAACCATATTTAGCAAATTTTTGCCGCGCAATTAATACAAATGGCATGCATTAGGTATATACAAGCGGGGCAATATTATCAACAGCTTTAATGACATGGTGAAATTTCATACAATGGGCTGCTGCTGCTGCTGCTGTTGATGACGATGATAATGTTCGATCTCTCAGGTAAATGCATTTTCTATAAGCACGCACTTTATAAACTTTTCATACGCAGTTGAACATTGTATTGCGTACGGCACGCTGCAGATTGTTACGTAAATTTCAAAATTTTATTTCTAACTTCAAACTGCTATTCCTTTCTTCGCGGGGGACAGCAAGTTATCATCGACAGCAGGTGTGTCGGCAAATGGTTTGGATCAAAAAGAAATCACTAATGGATTATTTATGTCCCCGTCAGTGTTCTTTTTATTAACAACGAAGTCGTATGAATCGAGCTTGTCACCTTCAATCACCAACAAGGGCGCGGAACTATATTTCATTTAGTATACAGGGTGTTTCAAGAAATGTGTCCACTATTTTTTAAAAATCAGCAGAATGCGATATTTGCTCGCTGTCTTCACAAATGCTTTTTCTGTAGCGGCAGGCATCTTAAGATGGTTGAAGACATCATTTGGGACAGTAATTAAGAAAGTTAAATTAATTAACTTTTCAATTAGCGGAGTTAGGTGGTTAAGTCCAATGGGAGAATTGAAGTCATTCATGCGAAGAACCCATTTCAGTTTTGAGATTTCGAAAAAGCGGCCTCTATTAATTATTGTGGCGTAATGAAGTTCAGGCAAATTCAGCGGCCAAACCGAAACCCAAGCACCCATAAGCGCAACAAGCAGACGACTAGAATGACGTCACTGTTCAAGACAACGGTTACAGAGGTGCAGTGCTTCCCCGTTCGTTAAAGTATGTGCGTCATGCGCGCTACTACTGCAAGCGCAGCCCACGCACCCGCACCAAGAATTCAATTGATGGTTGATATAATGACGTTCGCTCATTGTGGACGTCTCAGACGAATGTGGCAGTTGCGCTCTTCCGCGTTTCGGTTTCGGTTTGGCCGCTGAATTTGCCAGAACTTCATTACGCCACAATAATTAATAGAGGCCGCTTTTTCGAAATCTCCAAAGCTGAAATGGGTTCTTCGCATGAAGGACTTCAATTCTCCCATTGGACTTAACCACCTAACTCCGGTAAATAAACAGTTAATTAATTTAACTTTCTTAATTACAGTCCGAAATCATGTCTTCAACCATCTTAAGACGCCTACCGCTACAGAAAAAGCAACTGTGAAGACAGCGAGCAAATACCGCATTTTCCTGATTTTTTAAAAATAGTGGACACATTTCTTGAAACACCCTGTATATTTTAATTATAGGTTGGCAAAAAATGTGGAGCCCACTCAAACTCACTCATGAAATGTATTGCGCCTCTAGGACTCACGCGCACCCACTCGGACTCAAACTCACCATAACATTACTTACTCGGACTCCCTCAGACTGAGACTCGCAGCTCGATCTGAGTCTGAGTCTGAGTGACTCAAAGTCCGTTAGCGTACAACTCTTCAGCCCAAATTTTCACTGCTCTTTAACAGCAATATTTTTGCATGAGGCGTGCTCCACTGAGTACCTTTTGATCTCGTACATTTAAATACGAGTTATCAGGGGTTGCAGGGGTTTTTCGGTTAGAAAGAGATGACCCGCGAGATAATTTTGTCAAAAATTCCCGTGAAACAGCTTGATAGACAAGGGCAAGACACTTAACCCGCCCGTGACTCACGCCTCTGGTCAATAAATATTGAGGTGGCGTATGAACGCTAGTCCTTTGAAGTATGTGTTGAGTACACGATAGTATTGGCGGTGACATCGACGTATAGGAGGCAGCATCGTCGAGGCGGTAGTGTGTATAGACGGTTGGCGGCGCGTACACAAATGCACACAGCGGCGCTTCGTTGTGAGCGGTTTGAGCCGATTGTCGGGCAAATAAAGTGCGTTGATGGCAGCCCGAATGGGGGGTATATAAGCTATCCATTAATGCGCCAATTGCCGGCCTTAGGTCCCTATTACGTGTGAGATAAGCGCAATCTGCTAATGAATGGTGTGCTGGCCCTTCGGCGACAGTCGAGTGTTTTCGCACAGGGCTTAATGCTATTTTCTGTTTTGTTTGTACGTGTTGAGCTTGTGTTTTGCCTATACTACAGAAGCATTGTTGTCGCGCGACTGAACAAATAATATACGTCTTTTTCGAGCGGCTCCTAAAAAATTAAATAGAAAGTCTGCATTTCTTCGTAATGAGTTGCACAGTCAAATTTTGTTATAGCGAACCTCAGATTAACGATTTTTTTCAGATTAACGACTTTTTCGAAAATCCCCCTCCAAATGTCCATTAGTTTAATGTAAAAATATTTCACTACTACGAATTTCAGAATACCGAACGTTTCAGAATAACGTATCGAATTTAATCGCCCTTATCTCTCCACAACACTTCAAAATAATGAGTAGCGATTTTATAAAGTTACTCGTGGCTGTGAAAACAATGCCCATCTCAGTACCTGCCACTATCATCATCATCAAAACGTTCGCGTATTTCTCTTCGCGCCTGCCCAATTCAAATTTGCGATAGCCCTATCGCCATCACCATCGCCTGCACTTGTTTTTCGCGTCGGCTTTCGGCGTTTCGCCGCGTTGCCTTTGTTTCGTCGGACAGCTCTACCTGCGCGCTTGTTATACGGCTGTTTTCTCGCCTTTGAATTGGTGGTTGTACGTTCCCGATGAGCTTCGGAAGCAGCACGAAAGGAATGCGGCGACAGTGAAAAAAAATCACGCCATATCCACGAAGTGAATGATGATGAGTGGGCGAAGCTCGATCGTTTTCATCCATGGCAGAAAGAGAATGTGTGGTCTGGAACGCGCTTATACTTCATGGTCATCAGCGTCATCGTCATCGCTATCACGTGTAGTGGGTACATTCCACTATACTGGAACGCGCTTATACTTCATCGTTATCACGTGTAGTGGGTACATTCCACTATACTGCGTCATCGTCATCTTCATCACGTAGAGTGGGTACATTCCACTATACGTGGCTACCTACCTACCTACTACAACTACAACTACTACTACAACAACTACAGAGGAGGGACAGACCCACACCCTAAGGAGCTTCGCCCCTAAAAATGCGACGCGAGTGACCAATGGGATGAAGTCGCCGATGAATCATCCGAGCGTGCCGCACTAACATTTGAACCCTACGCACAGTGCGATGACGAAATATGCACGTCGGCTTAGCTGACGACCGATAAGATCCATACCATTTGTCGTGATAAGAAAATGGCGACGAGAGCGACGACGTCGTTTCAACCACGCACGAACCAAGGCGAAGAATCGGTAACGCGGATGCTTCGAAGTGCGTAAAAAGGATGCTCTCGCTTAAGAGTTCGTCTTGCAGCACTCACCAGGCAAAGATCACGCTCTTCCTCAAACAAACGTATACTCGTTCCGTAATATTTCGTGTGTTTGTTTTTTCGCGCTTATTAGAGCACAACACGATCGCAGATGCTCAGGTAGGCGACTCACGTGGTTGCGTTCAAGATTTATGCGCAAATTTTTAATACTTTCACTACAACGACTTTTCAAAATAACGAATGATTTTCAGCGATCCCTTGAGATTCGTTGTATCATCCAGATTTCACTTAGTAGGACTTTGTGCACTCTGATTTTCTGCTTGCACATATACGCATCCGCAATTTTTTTTCCTTTCTGTAATTCTAATCAGCCTTTGCAGACGCTAGTTCATGCTTTGCGGTGGCGCAATGATTTCGAAATCGCCGACACTTTACGAGATGGGGTCGCTAAAATTCTACATCCACACTTCGATATTTAGTACTTCTCTTGTTTCGGACGACGCCAAATGCACCATGTGACTTGCTTGAACGACAAAGCTGCACCCACATTGAAATGTTCTTGGCCAATGGACAGTACGACTATCACGTCTAGCGCCAAACGAACATGTACATGCACTCGCTTATCAGAGTGCAGCATTTGAGTACAAGCGTACAAGTATATCAGAGTACAAGCATTTGATACTGCGGGATTACACAACAGAATAAGCCACCCTCTGAGGACGTGCATCACATTCGCACACATGCAAACACGTTGTGGCTAGCAGACGACTCAAGGAGCCGTCCACACTACGGTGTTTCGTCCGTTCGCCGTTAGGTGCTGACCCTGTTTGATCTCGATGCCAATAAGTGGGAGCCGACGACGGCTGACAATAAT
Source organism: Rhipicephalus appendiculatus (assembly GCA_030522465.1). Lineage (NCBI taxonomy): Eukaryota > Metazoa > Arthropoda > Arachnida > Ixodida > Ixodidae > Rhipicephalus > Rhipicephalus appendiculatus. The sequence goes on from JALIZH010016901.1 coordinate 17,973, forward strand.
GCTGAGGTTCAGTAGTTATCGCCGTAGGTCGGCACAAAAATGTGGAGCTCACTCAGACTCACTCATGAAATATATTTTGCCCCTAGGACTCACTCGGACTCGCACTCACCAAAATTTTCCTCAAGCGGACTCACTCAGACTCTCTAAAATTTATCGCAGCCGCACTCACTCGTACTAAAACTCGGCCAAAGTATTACTCACCCGGTCTCACTCAGACTCACCGCTCGATCTGAGTCTGAGTGAGTAGACTCATGAGTGAGTTTGCCGAATTATCATTTTAACAGCACGAAATTTATTCTTCAATTACAGAAAGTTAGATGCGTATTTTGTGGTATATAAAAGGCATAAATATTTGTGGTGTGGGAAACATCAACTACACCCTAAGGACACGCCGCTTAAGCCAGCCTTCAAAGAAATTATGGACGCACGAAAAAATGTGGTTGACCAAACTGCCAGCGTAATATTTTTGTTATCATACGAAACCTTATACATCCGCTGCAGAAAAAAATTAGCTCAAGTGCCGCATGTTGCAGCCGAAATAGCCGTTGGTGGCTACTTTCAGCTAAATTGGGTACTTTACGACTCCGCCTGCGAAGAAAATTTCCACTTGGCGCCATGGGTACTTTTTGCTACTTTTTACGCATTTAGTAACCATGTTTGTCATCATTTTCAGGTAAAATATGTTGCTTCCAATCGTTTCTGTTTTGCCATCCGATGCGTGCTCATGTCCTGCCCCCGCCAGAAGGCTGGCGCGCATCGAGGCACACCAACGCAATGTCAGGGGAGCCTTTTAAGACGCAGTGTTGAAGTCACGCGCGTTGGCGAACGCGGGGTTAGCACGCTGCTAACAATGCCCGCCATCCATTCTCATACCATTTTGTGATGCTGCGCGTGTTCGCTTCCGAATTTGGACGAAAAACAAAGATGCGCCACCTAATAAAGTTGGATTGTTATTATGGCAACTCTACCAGTGATCATGCTCACTCTTCGGCTCCGCAGAAGAAAATTATTCAACGTTTCCTGTTGCCTATATACTTCAGCAAGATGGCAAGTTGGGCCAGTGTGCTTACGTTCATGTTTGAAAATTTGGGTTGAAGCGTACCGAAAAAACACAGACTAGAAGAAGCAGACAGGACAGCGCTTACACTCACAACTGAAGTTTTATTAATCAGAAAACGTATATGAAGCAGATACATGGTTCTTCGCGCTTGTGTAACAGAGCAGGGTGCAACAAATAAGCACTCGTATCGGGATCATAAGATTTTTCTGCGTTACATGTAATTTATTAGACATTGCAATCACCACGTGTCTAGATACGCGTATTCTTTATCGTGCTGCACAATTGTGGCTCGACTAACACAGTCATGTCCCCATCTTCCGGTATATGGTATGATTCTACTAACTCGCGAGTCAGCTGATCCTTATGTCGGAAAATGATTCGGTTTCTTTCAACACAGGGTGAACATCCGCAGTTTTTACAGTGACCTTGCAAGATGAGTGTTGCTTGACGCCTTAGTAGATGCGTGGTGTTCTCTAAGCCGATCATTGACGTATCTTGCAGACTGTCCGATGTAGACTTTGCCACAACAAAAAAAGTATCATATAAACCACCTCCTTAACGCATTTCACAAACATGTTTCGGTGTTTCACGGAGCAAGCTTTTGAAACTAAGCCCTTGTTAACGCGCGGACACAGGCTTGCCAGTTTGTGTCTTGCCAAAAACTTCACTTCTACGCTGTATCTACTGCCAACATGTGTTGAGTTGTGTGCCAACTTGCGCACATATGGAATGACAGCCATTTTCCCGCGCATCTTTGACTCCGAACTGGCTCTCTGTTTTCTGCCCTTTATTTATCTGGCTAACACCCTGCACACTGAAAAAATTAACTGCGTGGGGTAACCTGAATTCTGGAATTTCTCCAACTGAGTCTTGAAACTACCACTAATATCATGACCACACGATTTTTTTGCAAAGCTGACATGAGACAAGATTTAGTTATTCCCCTCTTTAGTAACTTAGAGTGCCCGGACGCGTAATCTATAGCACTGGCTTAGCACTTCTTGGATGGTAACACCTACAAATGTGTTCCCTATTGAGGGCCAACTTTAAATCCAAGAACTGCAACTGCTTATTATTAGGCAGCTCTAGTGGAATTAGTGCTCATGCTATTCTCCTTAAATACCTTTAAAACATGCGCTACCTCTCGAGATGAATCTGTGTCTGCTTCTTCTAGTCTGTGTGTTTTCGGTGCGCTTCAACCAAAATTTCAAACATGAGCTACATACTTGTTGGCTGGAATGTCCCAAAATTAAGTCAGTCAATCAATCAATCAATCAATCAATCAATCAATCAATCAATCAATCAATCAATCAATCAATCAATCAATCAATCAATCAATCAAAAGATAATTTGTTATGCGATTTGAGAATTCTTAAATGAAAGGTCAGACCGATAACCCAAAATTGCCAGTGACCGTCTTTGGTAATTACTACACGTTTCTGGCAAGACAGCCATTTGTTCTGCGTTAACTATGTGAAGCCACACTGAACTTACGGTAAACATTCCGACGTAGTCGATGGGCTCAGCTGGGGCAAAATATGGCTTGTGGAACTAAATGTCGGCAAGTACAATGTCATCCATGTCACCCAGTGCGCCTGTTCACCTGCTTCAACAACATTCCATAGAACCGTCACTAGTTAGAAAGCTTTAGGCTCATATACCCTCTAATGTAAATGGTGTAGTGCGCACAGGAAACGTTAACAATGCCAATCGTACACTTAGATATTAAATGCGAAACATTTTTTTTGTGTACTGCAGGCACTTTGACTATCTATCTATCTATCTATCTATCTATCTATCTATCTATCTATCTATCTATCTATCTATCTATCTATCTATCTATCTATCTATCTATCTATCTATCTATCTATCTATCTATCTATCTATCTATCTATCTATCTATCTATCTATCTATCTATCTATCTATCTATCTATCTGTCTGTCTGTCTGTCTGTCTGTCTGTCTGTCTGTCTGTCTAGCCGCCTACGTCTGGGTGCTTTCATCACAGCCTGCTTAACTTGGGGTAGAACAAAATTAGTATGGGAAGGTAAGAGGGCTTGACAAATATGTCCGGCTGGTCATGAGATAAATAAAATCCCGTTGCGTACGCCGTCAAATCCTTTCCTCAAGACACGTGTGGCACATACCCGTACACCACGGGCTGCGCTATGCGGGTATACGCCACAGGTGTTTGACAGTTTATATATGTCGAGGAACGGCGAGAACAGACATTGGTAATTTAAATGCGAGAGCGTGAAGAATAACTGACATCGGCAGCGTTGACACGATGAATGCAAAGAATAAATATCAGGGTCCCAGCAAGAATCGAATCCGAGCATTTTGCGTGGCCGTCAGGTATTCTACCACAGAACTACGCCAGGTCTCGGAACTATTTTGGAAGAAGAATCTATGCAGGCGTAATGTTGGTGAATCCTCGACTGGGGTTGCAGTGCCGGATGCCTAATTTTATAAACATTGCCTATGTACTTCAATGACACAGGCGTCCCTTCGCGTTAACGTCAATTGTGGTTAAGCGCCATCCACTGAATTTGGTCTACGTAGCACTATCCAGGGCGACTATCCTCGCAAGCACAAGCGCTACGGTCAGCTGACCGCTTCTGGCGTTGGTAATACCCAGGTTTCTCTTGGCATTGTTACGCAGCTGTAAACAACTGGTTATATAAAACTTATGTGACTGTTTAACATATGCCTGTGGGTACAACATTTGTACATATCTTTAGCGTCAATTTGTTACGCTTTGCTCGATAAAAAATTACTCCACAGACACCTTCCTTCCGCATGCTTCGCATAACATCGATTGCCATGGTGCGTGAGATCTGCCATATATTTTTACGTAGCAACTATCTGTCCCTCCGTTCTTAGTTAAACTTATACTTTACGAAACTTAATAGTACGGCCGAAGCTTGAATGAGCTGATTCAGTGTGGAATCCTTATGCACGTAATCATTGCTCTTTAACTCGTTCGATTACCCGGCTCCTTCCATTCGTTGTTTCTACAATCGCACTGCCAGCATAACATCCACGAAAGTCGGCCTAATTCTTTTCTCCCTAACAGCGCATCAATATTTTTCCCACTTGAACTTTTGCCTCATAAAATATAGTACCGTCAAGTTCTTCACGACCATTTGCTTTTATCCCTGAAATATATGTCGCTTCCCATCGATAATCGCTATATAGTAGGTATTTCATATTGTGAAACAAAATCAGTTTCAAAATAGCGTGTAGCATATGAGTGGAACCACCTTTCTTCCCGCTGACATAGTAAAAATTTGTGATAATGTTTTAGCAGAGGACTGATTATCATTGTAAAAGTACTCGCCCCTTAAAATTGTGGTCATTATTCAGTTTTATTGACTGAGCGCTTATAAGAGCAGCCTGTAGGAAGTTTGTACGTATATGTACTCAGTCTGTTATATTTGCTTGTGTTTTTATCGACCCCTCTTTCAAGTTCACTTTGATTTCAAAGTAAATAAATAAATAAACAATTTATTTGCAACTGACCCGTGTCTGGATTACAACGAAAGAGGAAAAAAACATTCGGCATTTTTTTATGTTTATGCTTTTTCAAAAAAGTCTTATTTATTGCTTGTTTCGTATTTTTTTCAGCTGAGAGCAATTTCATGTCGACAGCAGGTATGTGGGCAAACGTTTTCAATCAACACGAAAGCTACTGATTGATTTTTTGAGTTCTGGCTTTCAATGTTGAGACCATTCACGGCGATGTCATTATTTGAATCGCGCTTGCCAGCGCTAATAGTACATCAGGCGAGAAATAATAGTCACCTTTGCGACTACTTTAATGCACCAAATCAGAATTTCTCCAGTTAAAAAAAAAAGTTACATATGGATTGTTACATCTTGAGAAGGCAGAAAGTGCACCCCCAAACTCTAACCAATTAAAAAAAACCATGCACTTTAGGAAAGTTCTACATCCTTTATATGATGGTAGTTATTTGTAAATACAACCTGTAATATTTTCATTACTAAGCGCTAATTATTAGTTAATATTAATTAGCCATCTTTTTTATTCTTGTTTGAATCGGTAAAATATAACTAAGTTGTAGACCACCTTACATAACCCAAGAATCAAGCATTTATTTTTTCTGAGAGATACCTGGCTCTTTTTAAAGAGTAAAAGAAAACGCACCAGAAACACGCCAAGTGTTAAATAGCTACAGAAGCTTGTTCAGTTTTTACGGAATAGCTTTAAGGTTCATTGCGAATGAACCCTTGTTTTGTTCACATAATAAGGTGCAAAACTGTGTTGTATTTACTGCCTAACACGGATGCCTGTACGGGGCAATCGAATACCAAGAAAACATTTGCCCCTTCCTCTTTTTTTCGTTAAAAGAAAGCACTGTGAGCAGGCACATGAAAGACGTATGCACGCTTGCTTAATTATTTGGATTGATGTCGCTACCCACTCATTGTCTATCACAACACAAGTCAGCTAACAACGTTGATATCACTTTGATAATATGTATTCTATGTAAAAATAATCAATATATCTCTGCAACACTTAATATATGAAGCCAAGTGAGAAAAGCGAATTTTTTTCAAAATGTCATTTATTGGTTTTTGGTCATGTTAAATGCGCAACTTATTGCCCATCATATTGTTGCATAAAGTCTCTGTCCACGCAGCTTTTTTTTTTCAAAATATACAAGCAAAAATGTTGCACCACCCAGCACCTACGAAGCCGAGCTGAAAGTGCCAGTTTTGGGTGCATCATAAGATTAGCTTGATATTTAGTATTTTGTTGGTTACTGAGCAGTCATAGCAAGTGCGAACATGTTATAATGCCCTAAAAACGTTGTGAACACATCATTTTTTATCATAGAAGTCATAAACTTATCACCACGTGAACGCGTAACGTGGCAGATGTGTGTTTCACGCTCAAGGACACGTACGTGAGTCTATAAACCATCAAATTTGCTTTAGTTGACGCTGTGTGTCATATAAATAATCGCAACAGAAGTACATTTGATATTTTTAATCAGTTTCGGATCGATTCTGGCCTCTGCACTGCAAAAGCTTGCCTCACAAATGATCAGCACCGCAGTGCCGAAGCGCCCCGTCATGGGGAGGTGCTGCAAAACAAACTAGAACAAAAAATTTAGAGTTGCCGCTCGAGCGAAGGCACTCAGTAGTAAGGTCCATGATGGAACTGGCATATTGAGAATTTCAGTGCTCCTGATCATCTTGTGTAAGCGCTGCACCTGTTTCAAATCTTCTTTGTTGATTTTCTCTGAACCTATATTTCTGGTATGTCTCCGTACGTGAACAGTCATAACTCTTTTGCTAATAAACATTTTTCATTAAAACATGGCACACTTTCTTATCACATTACTAGGCGTGCAATGAACCTCAAGAAGTAAAATCGTGCCAAAGGATTTAATATGGCTGCCTGTTATACGAAGGTGCCCCTAGTGCAAGTGCATACTTTTTTGGTTATTTAATCACTATCTTTTTACTATTCATTAGATCTCATATATTTTGGTTCATTGCACTGGCCATAGCCTTTTTACTGTCCCTAAGAAATAATTTTTTAACGAGTGAAACATGACTTCGGAGTGTTCAGGTAAGGCCTACTTTTAATGAAAGTTTTAATTATGAAAAATAATAAAAAATAGTACTTGCTTTACAATGTTCACATGTGCCTAAAAATATGTGCTTTATATTGTATACAAATAATCTCTACTGATTATCACTTTAAAAAAATTTTCCGACATTTGGCCTCATGCCTTGGGGAATTTACAGAGGAGGGACGAGAACTAGCACAATTACAGAGTGTAAAGCTATATGTTAGCGTAAGCCGAGGATGTGTGCGTTTCAGATGGCAGCATTTCCCCCCTGGTTTTAAAGCGCGAAAGTGTTACATGCATTGTTGAAAAATTTGTTTTGTGCAGGTGAATCTACCGTTCAAAGCCAAATTGGCGGTAAGTTGGTGGTTTCTCTGCATGTTGTCTTGCTTTTAAAAGGAATTTTCGAGGGATGAATTATTCAAAAAAGTGCATTATTAACATGCTATTGCAAAATAAAATGACCACTTGGTAATGCTCGACTATAGCTGATATTACGAATGGTTAAAAACATTTACAAGAACTCGCAGAGAAGCCATCCCTCTCTTGAATCGAGAGTACCTATTATCGATCCAGAGCTGCGTAGTGGTTAGAAATGTGAAGAACGTAACAGAACGTGAATTTAAAAATAATAGCTTTGCAATGAATATAAGAACTAAAACGAAATAAACAAAGAGGTCACACAAACTGCTTGCAGAAGGTTTCATTTCTTCTGGAGATGCTATTTACTGAATTAGGCGCGCATGACTGTGATGAAAAATAAATTTGACTTGCTTTTTTTTCAGCACATCAGCTTATTATTTTGACCATGGCGGACAATCTTAGTTACAGTCTTGAAATTTGCCACCCGTGTCCGCTGGATGTCTGGGACATGGCACAAGGTCTATTTATACATTTAATCGTAGGGATATTTTTTTCATGAGTGAACAAGCGTCAAGTTTCAAACACGAAATAAGAGCAGCTACTAATTCATGCATGGGTGATGTCTCCTTTTATTTTTTCATATTAACTCCCAGGATGGCGGGATTCTGCGATGCCCGCAGTTTCATTTCAATACAACAGTCGATACTTCATGGCGCTCCTTAACCACTCTGTGCTTTACCCGTTTCTAACAAATTAATCAACTAAGGAACAGTTGGTGGGTAGCTCTCATGATACGACTTTAAAATGACTGCAATATAACTGCAGGAGTGAGCCTAACTGGACTGGTTGGTACATCATTAAGACAGCAACAAACAGCGCTGGACACAGGACGGTGAAAGAACGACGGAAAACGCACAGGCTACGACACAAGCAGGCTTGTCTATCGTTTTTTTCGCCGTATCATGTTCAGCGCTGTTTGTTCCCGTCTTCAGCAATATAAATAGGCTCCCAATAAGAAGGCTGCAAAACTTTTACAAAGTTAAATAATAGGAGTGCTGCCACCTTGAAACATAATGACAAAACCAGTACAAGTGAATGCACCTGCAAGAGAAAGAGGATATGAGAAAAATTGGGATCATTAACAAGTCACAGATTCGCCGCAAGGGCGAAGCAATAAATGCGATTGTTACAAGTGGAAGAAAGGTTTGCCGCTCACTCCTTTGGCAAACACGGCTGTTGCAACGAGTGAAGTGACCTTCGTACGGTCCACTACTCAACGAAAACTTGGCGATGAAAGCACGGCAAGTGCCAAGCTAGGAGCCATCCTTTGAACCCTCCCTTTTCTATCCAGATGTTTGTGGATGCTCCCAGTCACTCAACATTGATGAATTGTGGTCTGCTTTTGGTGATAAACTGATCACTTTTGTTGAAGTATACATTCCTTCTAAACTCTTAACAAGTCGTCGCCGTAATGACAAACCATGTGTAAACAAGGAAATTCCAGCTTTAGTTAGCAGAAAAAGCCACCGTTTTTGCAGCATATTTAAAAAATCGCAAACAGACTGTTCATGGAGAAATGCGTAACTTGGGCTACATGCTATTAAAGTAAAAGAACAGATATTCATTTCTTCACTCTATGTAAGCCTGAAAGATAATCCGAAATAATTCTGGAAAATAACTAAAGTTAATAGCAAAGAGGTGAACGCGATACCTAATCTATTAGTCGACGGACAAGCAGTCTTTGATGATTACATGAAGGCTTGCGCTTTTATTTCCTATTTGAAATAAGTGTTTTCTAACATGTGCACTAATCAACTTCCTGAAAAGCCAGATTTACCCTACGAGAATATGTCCATGGTTACTGCCACGTCTTATGGTGTTCTTAAGCTGCTTACTAACCTAAAAAAACAATTCACCCGGAGGCACTGATGGCATAACAACCAAGGTAATCAAATAATGCCCTCAGGCAATAGCTAATTTCTTAGTCGTCTTGTACAATAAGTCTATACACAGCCTGTCTGTTCCAAAAGACTGGAAAGCAGCTGCTGTTGTTCCCATTCATAAAAGTGGTCCAAAACATTCTATACAGAACTACAGGCCGATCTCGCTTACTTCTGTTTGCTGCAGAACATTAGAACATGTAATTTACAGTGCTGTGGCGTAACTCCCCCCAAAGCAATAGTTTCTTTTCATACGCTCAACATGGTTTTAGGGCTGCCTTGTCCTGCACAACGCAATTGGTTAAATTTTACCATGATCTATTTTACTCCCATGATTCTGGATTTGAAGTAAACTGCATTTTCTGGATTTCAAAAGGCCTTCGATACTGTTCCTCATGATTTGTTATTGTATAAATTATCGTCTCTATGTATTCATCCCGCTATAGTCGATTGGGTTAGAAATTACCTTTCCGGAAGAACACAGCATGTAATGATTAATGGTGTTAGATTAACTGAAACATCCTCAGGCGTGCCACAGAGATCTGTTTTAGGACCTTTGTTATTTCTGGTTTACATCAATGATACCGTACAGGGTCTACAATGCAACGTCAAATTATATGCAGATGACTTAGTCATTTATAGGAAACACAACAAAGGAACAGGATGTTCATAATCTACAAACCGATCTACTCACAATTCAAAGTTGGTGTTCCAATGGTGTATGTCTTTGAACAGTGCTAAATGTCAACTTGTATCTTTCACCAGCAAACGTTTCCTTGTGAGATCAGACTATTATTTGGACCATATATCACTTGAACGGGTGCAACGTTACAAATGTCTTGGGGTTTATTTTTTTAGAAAATCTGACCTGGGACTAGAGACATTGAACATGTCGCCTTAAAATCTTCACGGATGCTTAATTTCATTACACGCAATTTTTACAATGCGCCCAAAAGCGTTAAAGAACAACTTTATATAATGAATGTTCGTCCAATACTTGTGTATGGTTGCGCAGCATGGGACCCCGCCACTTACTGTCTTTTTGATAAATTTCGGCGTATCCGGAATCGCGTAGCCAGGTTTGTCACTGGTAATTTAATTTATGAAAGCAGCATTTCATTAATTAAAGACAAGCTTGCTTGGAAAACCCTAGCTGAACGCCGCCTAACAAAGAAATTGCAACTTTTTTTTCCCTAATTCACTCTGATCCCACAGGAATGAATGAAAGCTTGTATATTTCCTCATAGGCGTGCGCAGAGTTCCTCTTCAGGGCTGGCGAAGGTTCGTCGTAGTGCCCCCTCTCCCTATTATGTCAATGTATGGGGCTGGCTTTGGGCCCCTCTCCCTCCCCCCCCCCCCCCGTGCGCACGCCTATGCATTTGCCCCCCTCACTTCATCTCTAGACGTTGTGATCATGAGTGTAAAGTTCGGAGATGCGCTGCCGCACGAATGGGTTTCAACGTTTTTTTCCCCACACCTCCATGCACTCGAACAGACTTCCTAAGGGTATATCTATTTGTAACACAGTACCCCAGTTCCAGTAGTTTTAGGAGCTTGCTCGCCAAACTTCTTATGCTCGCGCCTTGTCCGGCGGCGGCGGCGGCGGCGTGTACACTTCTCCGGTGACATGCAAAGTACCCACTATACGTCATGACGATGACGCTACAGTGAGTCACCACCAGACTACAGTGAGTACAGAGTTTGCTCCGCGTGTAAAGACGCTCTGGTGGCGGGAAAAGTTCCTACGATGAGTGTTACGCACATGTACCGATATCCTCCCAAGCCCCATCACCTGCCTGCTCTCATTTCCGCTGAGAGAGAGAGAATAAAACATTTTATTGCGAACAAATAAGTCGCTAGTGGGTGGGCCTCCTAGTCCGGAAGACCATTGGCTCTTGCCGCCGTCCGGGCTCGGTCGACCAGGGCTTGTTGCTGCACTGGGTCAGAGCTGGACAGGGTCGCCTTCCCACTCTACTATTGTAGGATTATGGCTGGCCGATATACTGGGAATTGTTTTGGCACTCCCAGACCATGTGAAATAAAGTGGCCGTCTCGGGACAGAATTTGCATTTCGGAGTGAAGAGCACCTGATAGCTCCACGTCTGCCATTTATGAGCGTTAGTCGTTTGACTCACCGCAGCGGCCAGTACGGCATAAAGGGGCAGGTGGTTAACGTGCCGATCGACGTGCACATGGCGTTGACGGGCTCGTCAACGGGGTGGTGGGGACTCTCAAGTTGTGCGAACGAGGAGTGGTGGTACGTGAAGGATACGCTTTCCCGAAACGACTATGGCTACACTTGGACGTGCCCACTACCGGAAAAATTTACTCGCCTCCGCTCTCGCCATGCTGTGAGCAAAGCCGTGCGAAACGGCTACGATGTAGATCCGTCCTGGATACGAATCGAACCTCGCACGGTCACGCTCACCCTCAACCGCAAGACGGGCGTTTCCTGCAGACGCAAGCAGTTCCTTCTCGTATATAGTCCATCAAAATGTATATAGTGCATCCTAAATGTAAATTAATAAACATTGTGAATGTAATGTATATATAACAACGTTGTCACGTCTATATATGATGGTAGGAGATGTGTACGGAGGATTCGCGGGTTTCCCGATCATCTCCGAGCAAGCTCCTCTAACATCATTCACTTTGTGCATATGGCGGTGATTTTTAGATGTGAAGCATCTAAAAATCACCGCCATATCCGGCGGTGGTGGTGGTGTGCGGCGTGACCACCATGACAGCGCATGCGCAAACCTTCTCCCCGCACCTCATCTCCTACGCTACCCCTCTCTATCCTCTAGGCATCCCACCCAGCGGCGTCCACACCCCCCACTGCGCATGCGCGTCGCCTCCCCCTCTCTCTCCTCTAGGCATCCCTCTCCGCGGCGACCACACCACCACTGCGCATGCGCGTTCTCACACCCACTCTCTCCTCTCCTACGCTTCCCTCTCTCTCCTCTCCTACGCTCCCCCCTCTCTCCTCTAGGCATCCCTCCCGCGGCGTTTACACCCCCCATTGCGCATGCGCGTCCCCTCCCCCTCTCTGCCCCTCCTACTCTCCCCCCTCTCTAGCCTCGCAACGCCAACGCAGGCAGCGTCTGCTAATGAGTTTCTTGACTTGAAAAAAACCGACTGCTCGCACTGCATAACCGTTCACTGGCCACCCCGTATATATATAGACACTGGATCGTGACCTGCAAAGTTCTGCCGGTGGGAGATTTCCCCCTGCGCGTTGTCGAATCATAAAAATTCGCAGCGTGCGCATTAACTAAAAACGGACTGGGGGGTCTCTGTGTCCAATCGGAATCTTCTGTCTCTCATTGCCCATTAGCAGCGATTGGCATGTTCCAGTAGGAAACACCGGTCCATCACTGCGTGATTGCGCCTCCCCAGATTTTTCACCTGCGCAACGCCGCGATGAGCGCCAGCGTCAACGCCGCCGCTAGTGTAAGCGTTAGCGCCCGCTGCTTCGCATCTGCACATGGTTCCATTTAGCGGGAGATGGTGTAATTTTTTTACATTATAAATCCCGTGAGCTAAAAACTACCTGTCTGCTTTGCTTTTGCTGTTACCTCTTTTGTTTTCGTTTCTTTTTTTGATGAAATTGTGCCTGCACTCAAGATGATTCCTATGTTTGTACGTGTTGCCTTCTATGTGGTATACACCCCACTGTAATTAGCGCATATTTGTGTAGCGTTAGCTACACTGGCCTAGCGAAGCCCGCTTCGCGCGGCTCATCAAGAGCCGTGCTGCTCATGCGCGAGGATCAGTGATGTCGCACAGCTGGCGCATCGAAGCTGGCCCTCCCGCGCACTCCGCCGCCGCCACGCGCGGCTCACCACCGCCGGTCTGCGCATTCCAGAGGAGTGACGTCGTAGCCGTGGTAGACGCACTGGCAGCGGCGCGCGCGCAGCTATTCGCTATTCGCCTTCGCTGTGCAGTCGCCGTCTGACACTGCGCTGGAGCCGCTGCGCACCTGACTGGCGTTTGCCAGCAGCATTTGCGCTCTCCAGGAGGAAAGCGCAAATGCTGCTCAACGGCGCGGAAGAGCGGAGAAGCTTGACTCATCGGATCCCGAAGTAGTTGCCTGGCAATTAGCGGTTGAGCGTAGGTATGTCACCGAACAATTCGGTTAAAGGCACTATACACGTAGTGGCTACGTCTATACCTGTACTCTGTTTCACCACTACCGTTCAGCACTGCCAAAGCTACGGGGTGTAAACAAGCCACACGCTTGCGCAGGAAAACATAGATCCAGTTATAATTGCCTTGCAGTTGGCAAGATTGAGACATTTGCCCTTCTTTAGCATCTGCTTCTGCACATCAATAAGTAGTTTGTTTATTCTTCATCGCATTTACGTCGTGTTTCTTTTTTTGTTGTATCAGTAACCGTCGGTAACTGTGGTTAAAAATCAACATGGCAGCGCCCATGCAGACGCGACCACCCGCTTCGATCTGAAACTTGCCCTCGACGCTCACCCAAAGCGCTCACAGCAACAAATTAATGGTGTAATGAGCTATCGCTTTGCGTCATCTCACGATCGGGACAAAGAACCATGTACGCTCTGTCGTTATTGGCGAGATAATATATTGCTCTAACCATGCCTGCTAAGCCTAACGCACCGATAATTTGATAGCGGTTCATAGAAATAGAGCAATGTTGTGACGAATACATTGCTGCCGAAGCTCCAAGACGTAAATCTAAAGCAAATACAAGCGTCTGTTTGGAACTTACGGGTCACAGAACGCACGGCGAATACGTGATAAACTCGAGGCGGAGAGCAGCAGCCTCGATGCGTGCAGCCATGTTCTATTTTTTCTCGGCGCTGCCGTCTGCTCGCTGAACGTGTGCGCGCAGACGGCAGGGGGATGCTAGCAGACGACGCGGTGCGGATGAATTCATGTGGAAGGGGCTAATCACCCTTCCTATTGGCTAATGGGTCCTGTAGCCTTCACAGTGCTAAAGAGAACTTCTGAAACAGAGTATAGTCCGCCTCGGTGGATCAGTGGCTAGGGTGCTCGGCTGCTGACCCGAAGGTCGCGGGTTCGATCCCGGCCTGCGGCGGTCGCATTTCGATGGAGGCGAAATGGTAGAGGCCCGTGTACTGTGCGATGTCAGTGCACGTTAAAGAACACCAGATGGTCAAAATTTCCGCAGGCCTCCACTACGGCGTCTCTCATAATCATATGGTGGTTTTGGGACGTAAAAACACATATATTATTATTATTAAAACAGAGTATAGTCGTGCGGCATGTGAACTGTGTGTGGTGGCTGGTGACTTCAATCGTGCTCCGCACTCTCTTTGTGTTCCTTTGAAGGACACGTTTAACCTCGACTTAGCCAGCCTTCCAACAGCACAGACGACCCCAATGGGGAAGCACCATTGATCTTGTCTATCAGAGACACAGACAGACAATTCCAAATACTGTGTTGGGGCCATAGAGACGGCAGCGTGTTACTTCACTGATCACCGAGCCGTCTTTGTGGCAATTAAGAAGCAACCAGACGTTGAGCAAAAATATACATGTGCCACATAATACGTATACCGTGTGTGCGTCATTGGAACAGCAGTAAGCATGATAATCAAGCTAATCCTAGACAATCCTAGACAATCAGGAAAGCTAAGAATAATCAGCTGAACCTTTGCTAACGCTGCGCATATCCTGGCATAGCCGAGCAAAGCCAATGCAACATTTTTTTCTTTGAATGTGAATTTACATATATTTTGTTATGTAACTATTTTCTTCCTGAATTGCCCCCCCCCCCCCCCTACAATAATGCCCTCGTGGCGCTGCAGGTACTTGTATAAATATAAATAAAAAATTGAAGGACGCTTTATACATTCCAAGGTGTGTTCGGCGAAAGCTATGCCAATGTCTTTTTAGGGGCGAAGCTCCTTAGGGTGTGGGTCTGTCCCTCCTCTGTAGTTGTCGTAGTAGTAGTAGTAGTAGTAGTAGTAGTAGTAGTATTAGGTAGGTAGGTAGCCACGTGTAGTGGAATGTACCCACTCCACGTGATAAAGATGACGATGACGCAGTATAGTGGAATGTACCCACTACACGTGATAACGATGAAGTATAAGCGCGTTCCAGTATAGTGGAATGTACCCACTACACGTGATAAAGATGACGATGACGCAGTATAGTGGAATGTACCCACTACACGTGATAACGATGAAGTATAAGCGTGTTCCAGTATAGTGGATTGTACCCACTACACGTGATAACGATGACGCTGATGACCATGAAGTATAAGCGCGTTCCCAGACCACACATTCTCTTTTTGCCATGGATGAAAACGATCGAGCTTCGCCCACTCATCATCATTCACTTCGTGGATATGGCGTGATTTTTTTGTTTTGTCGGACGGACGGATGGACGTACACGAAATGACGGACGGACAGAGGGACATATCGACGGACGGACACATGGACGGAGGGATGGACGGACACGGACGGATGGACGGACTGACACGGGTGGACGGATGTCCGCACACGAATGGACGGACAGAAACGGACGGATGGACGGACGGATTGAGACGGACGGGCGGTTGGACGGACGGACACACGGATGGACGGACGGACACACGGACGGGCGGACAAACACACGGACGGACGGACGGACGGACGGACCGATGGATGGACGTGAGCATGATACATTAAAGGCTATCGCCTTAAAAGCTACAGAACTTCTACGAGAAGTCTTGAAGAAGCAGACGTGCACCTTGGGTGTTGTGATGCAAATTCTTCTTTTGGTACGTAACGGCCCTCTATGGCTGAGCCACTGAGAGTCTTATTGACAAAGCAGTTGGTTTAAGAAACCACCACACGAAACATTTAATCAAGAATTAAAGTGAAGACTATATATGTACACAAAACTACTCTTAGTAAAAAGTTCACTGCACAAGCTAAATCACGCCTAATTACAACCAAAACGGAAGTTCAATGATCTAAACTAGATAGTCTAGCTCTAACGCGGCTGAGCGGCCGAGCGGAGAACCAGAGTTCAGTCTGAGCAAAAGGCGGATGCTTGACTAGTCGAGTTGACGTGGGCTGCCTGGCGACGACGATAGAGCGGCGGCTGGTGGGCGAGACGTTGAGATGCCAGGGGCAGACGGGGAAACGGACGGACACGGACTGACGGACGGACACGGATGGACGGATGGACGCGGACGGACGGATGAACGGACGGACACCGGACGGACGTGAGCATGAGACATTAAAGGCTTTCGCCCTTAAAAATAAGAGATAAGCGGGCGAGCACGGGCGAACACTACCCGTAAGTCAAAGTACAGCGCTTCCGGCCTTGTACTGTACAGTAAACGAGCGGGGCGACGCCCTTTAGAGAGCGCCTGGGCTCTTTGTGCCATCACGCTTGCGATAGCGACACAAGCCTCTGCCACGCCGAAGCACCACAGAGACCTGCGCCCCACGGATGGAACATGGTGCTTATAAGCTCGCCGCTATAGTATGCTGAAAAATGTATATCGTCATGGTTGGGTCGTGTAACGCGTCCAGCTGGGGAGCAATGGGTTGCAGGTTCGAGTCCCTGGTATCGTGCTGTGAAAAATATTTCTGAAGTATTTTGCACTGTGGGCTCTCTCTTTCTCTCTCTTCGCAACCCAATTAATTCGGACAATACATGGAGCGTGCCCACCCCAAAGAGCCCCAAAATGTGCGACGCAAAAGAGCGGAAATGGCATTCGCAGGCAAACGAAACGAGCTTGCGCTGTCCCCATCACTACCTTTAATTAGTGACTATGGTTTTGTCCACATGGCAGATCGAGCACTCAGCAGCTTGGTTTCAACATGACGTGATTGGCGCGTAATGTCTCAAAACTCAAACATGGCAGAGGAATGTTTTAGCCGCGGTCGGCATGAATGGCCGACCGCGGCTAAAAGTATGAGTTGGCAGCCATTTTACAGTTAAATAACTATCGTCACGTGTGCGTCGAGGGGGGGGGGGGTGGTACGTAATAAGAAATGGGTGGAGGTCACGTCTTGTGCTAAGGAAACACGGCAGTCTGGCGCCGCGGTCGCATTGAGAACGCAGTCTCAGGATGACGAAAATTGCGGCTTTTACACTAGCTTGTATGCAAAATAGGTGCAGGATTTACGCATTCAGGAAAATGAAATTGAATTGATCTAACAGACGTTTGTTTATTGTTTTCTTGATAGTTTTGATAATTCGGCATCCGGTTATTTCGCACACTCTTTCCGTACCCTTTGAAATCCTAGTTAACGAGCTTTTACTGCACCACTTCAGAAAAAAAGTCGGGCTGGTTTAAGCAAAGGACCATCACCACGTCGGCTACAATGTATTGGAAGAAAATCAGAAGCAAGTGCTTTTGTTTTACATGATAACGCCTTCTTTTTTCCGTCGTAACCACGGCCGCATAGAAAGGGATATGCTGTAAGTCCACCCCAGCAGCGTCTTGGATGTTGACTTGACTTCTCACACCATTGGCTTTCTAACTGGTCGCCGCAGATGAACGCTGTTAAGCATATTATTACAAGGCATGGTGCATGAGCCCGCCGTGACAGACGAAGAGACGAAGAAGAAGCTGGTGCAGACATTGCAGTGGTCGGTGCAGGCGTTGTCGTGGCCGATGGAAGAGTGGTTGTGGCATCGGACTCGTTTTCCCATCATGAAAACTCGAGTCGACGACCACTGCGGAGCTCCGTTGTACAGCGCTTCTACACCGCAGCTCCACCAAATTGTCACGGGGATCACGAATACGCAAGAAAGACAGAAGCGAGTGTATTTACAATATTTACAAGCGCCGAACAGCTGCCACCGATTAACTGCCAGAATCTCGCGCGGCACACCAGCTTCTTCTTCGTCTCTTCGTCTGTCACGGCGGGCTCATGCACCATGCCTCGTAACAATATATTCTACAGCATGCTTACATTATATGGCGTCGGCACTATCTGACAAATCAGCCGACTGCACAAGAGCCACTGAATAGAGCACGGTGACAGTTAAGCAAAGTGAACGCATTTTTGTAGCGACGTAACTTAAATTCAGTCGCTCTAATTCATCATTTGTTTGACAGCGGCCAGGAGTTACCGAAATTTATTTGATTCCACAACATAAGGTTTCCGTTCACACAAAGGTCATGTAGTTGTCCATTATGGAAAGTTTATGAGCGCTCGCACAACAGACAAGGACGGGACGAAAACAGAAAAACAAGGCCCTTACTCACAACTCGATTTGTTGAATATTTATAGAGCCAGGTAGGCACAGGAGCACATGTGCGAGGTAATACAAAAGTTTACAAACAATATGGACAAAAAAAGGATACAGAAAAAAGGTACCCAGAACATCCAGCAGAAAGTAAAAAAAAATGTCAAGTAGCACTTAAATTAAAAAAAAGTGAGTTTCGCCGCAAGGGCGAAGCAATGAATACGATAGCAACAAATTGGCATTTCACGTGAAGAACGGCAAGCAGATCGAAACTTTAAGCGCACTGCTCAAGCGCAAAGGACGCACGAAACATACGCACAGGTATACACATGACGAGCGCGAACTAACAAGTGTCACAGTTGTTACTTCACTGCGTTTGAACAGCACGCTTCTTTCGGAAACGGGGCCTCTGCAGCGAGCGAAGTGACCTTTGTGCGCTTTGTAACCTAAACGCAGTCTTTCCAATGAAAGCACACGACGTAAAACTGCCCCCCATCCCCCCCACCCCAAGATAAGCGCGGGCGCGTGCCCGGGAAAAGGCGACTACGCCGTGAAGGCCAAAGTGCAAGGGGAGCCAACGCATCGCAACGAGTGCGGCGCCGAGCGCGCGCTTTGCGCCATCTCTCTTTCTTCGTGGCTTTTGTATATATACATATATACATATACATATACAGGGCATGACGGCGAAAAGCAGCCGAGAGTGTCCATATAATTGGTGTCGCAATAAAAGGTGAATTCTTTGACAGCTAGTACAATTGATGATCGGACGTTCCCGTTATCTGCACATTTCTTGCCGTGAAAGGCGTCAATTATTTCATTTGTTACTTTATTTATGCGGCTAATCCAAATCTCAGTGTCAGACCACACATGTTGGAATCGGCAGTTATTGCGA
Source organism: Rhipicephalus appendiculatus (assembly GCA_030522465.1). Classification (NCBI taxonomy): domain Eukaryota; kingdom Metazoa; phylum Arthropoda; class Arachnida; order Ixodida; family Ixodidae; genus Rhipicephalus; species Rhipicephalus appendiculatus. Next base: position 37,023 of record JALIZH010016901.1, read on the forward strand.
TAATTAACTAAGCGCAAGTAATTCTGACGTTCTTTCAAACGCGTGCTCATGTAGCGGCCTGTCAGATATAAACATGGCCGCAAGTTAAGAGTAACGCGGACACTACACCTAACCTCTGCATCACAAATTTTTGGAAGACAAGTGCATTTCTTCTTATCTTGTCTGCCGTTTGTTCTTTCTTTTTGTACACCACATGGTAGATTCGTTGTATCTTGTTGGGAACACTGAAAACAACATCGACGCCAAAGTGATTGGCAATGTGCTTAATAATACACAGCGCAAGACGAACAAAGGACGAGAAAAGGAACCACAAACCTTGCTTCAATGTGCTTAAGCTCATGTGAAAAATGTGAGAAGCGACAGATGTTCGATAAAACCTGCAATGCGTTTGCGTTCTGTCATTGTTTGTTGTACTGTTCTCTGCTTCAGCTTTTTTAACTTTCCTAATGGCCTTTCCCACCCCTGTACGTAAACCTTCTCTGTGAATGGAGTCGATTTCCAGTCTGTAAATTTGACGAGTAAACCCTAGATGCATGGTGTAAATGCGCTATTTGAACAAGGCAGCCCTAAGGCATTACACTGGTTATTCCATTCTTTCGAATGAGCCGAGTTTTAGTTAAGAATCAGTTTAACCGATCTAGGATTATACATCCAGCAAGTCATGTCCTAGATTATAGGTTCAGTGTTATGTCAAGGAATCGCAAATGATTGTGTTTGAGTGAACTTAAGCACTCCCCCCCCCCCCCCCCGTACTCTCCAAACACATACGAAACGTTCACAAGACTACAGCTTTGCACACCGTTATCGTAAATAAATAATCAACCAAACAAGCCTTTTTATATAAACCTTGCAATTCATCTTGAATATTACTGTCTACTCTAGTAAAAAAAAACAGCGCTTAAAACTGGAACCACTTCTGAGGTGGCCACCAGCTAAACCCCGGAATTTTTCACATATTTCACTGTGTCATCCAAAAAATGTGGATTTTAGATAAAAAGACAAAATTTGGTGGAGGTACCTGAGAGATCTCCCAGTTTTATATATATATATAGAAATATATATATATCACTCCGACGAAGGCCGGTCCCGCGGCCGAAACGTCAGTCCTTCCCAGAACAATTTTTCCTACGTGCTTGATATATTTTTTTTGAACTGTTACTTCCGGGTCCTATGTTATCCCTTCATTGTTTTAGATATAAATAAATACATGTATATATATATATATATATAGTCCAAGAAATGAAGGTGCACACTTACAAAAATGGGATATTTTTTACTGGTTAACGTTTCGGCCGTGGCACGGCCTTCATCAGAATGAAAAGAAGTACAGCATGTGGCCGCTTTTATGGCCATGAAAAGCGGCCACATGCTTGTACTTTTCATTCTGACGAAGACCATGCCACGGCCGAAATGTTAACCAATAAAAATATCCAATTTTTCGTGAGTGTGCTTCTTCATTTATTGACTATATGTGCACCGGACCCACAAAACTTTCTTTTGAATCATATATGTATATATATATATATATACACGCTATGGCGCAGTGTCTGTGTTAACACAAAAATTACAAAATCCACATTGTTGATGTAGGACTGCTAGACGATAATTATTTCAGCGAACTGCTCAACTACTCAGTAAACATTTCATGGCCTCATATTTCCACAGATGCTTCTTCAGCAAGCGTGATGAGAACGGGTAAGTGTTACTAACTTCCCAGTCTTAGGTTGTTGGCCTGGACATTATTCTTCGATAGGGGCAAAGGCAGTGCTTGTTACGTGAACCACTGAACTTTTAGCGTCGGCGTCACTGAAGTTCTGCTCTGGCAGCTTTTTTTAGCTGCATAGGTGAACGGAGGTCCTCCGACAGCTGGTTTATTGACTATTCAGAAAGATTGATTATTTGATGAGGCCATAAATATTTTTCTTTGCACAAAACTAAATAATCTTTCATGATCTGTGCGTGATACAGAAACAGTGTTCTGATGCTCATTGTATATATGGTAATTTTTATATTTTCTTTCTGTTGTGCTGTTTCTTTTCGATTACAAGTGTACATCTGTGTGAAATCCACTGCTTTTGCTACCCTCTGTAGGCCCCCAGGTCCCGTCAATCTGTTTTACGCTGCTTTTTGCCTGGGGGACCCCAGCAAGTGTGTTGGAAATCAAGTGGATTCTGGATTCTGGAACGTGCTAAGGCTTCTCTGCACAATGATGACTTGACCGCGGTGATACCATGGCTTCTGAGGACAATGTTTTGCACTCCACCCTGCTCTGACAGGTCGGCCCGCTTCACAGCATTTGCCGCAGAGGTGCCTCCGCGCATGCACTGATTTGCTTCTATTGATGGAACAGCAGACATACTCATCACTCACTTTACTAACGACGTCATCGGTCCAACAGACAGCGGCGCTCTAGTATTGCGCCACCTCTTATCCGCAAGAAACAGCCTCCATCAAGGTGTATTTTTTGTCTAGTTGGTTCGTAGCTGAAGTGAAACAGCGCCATTCGAAACAAGGAACCAGACAAAGAGGAACGACACGTACACAGGGCGCTACCTGCAGTGCTGTGTTTCCTCAGTCTCTCCTTTTTTCTCCGCTTTCAGCGTCTCGCTTTGTTCGGTATCGTTGGCATTCACTCTCCTCTAGGCACTGCCTTCGCTCTCTCTCATTTTGCCCTGTGCCAGTCGTTCGCTCGGACGCGTGTACGACGCGAAATGCATGAACAGGCGCTTAAGGATTGCCGTCAAAAGAATTGATCCTTTTTTTACGTAAATCTCTCATAACATAGAATTAAGCGTAACTTCAGGGTATAGTGGCAACATTATTGGGAGTTTAAAGATACAAGCAGGTAACATAGCTGTGTTCATTTCGTAAAATGACAGGATCTCAAACGCATCCTGTTGCGGGAAGCACATGGCGAACAGCCTTCGAATCTCAATTATTCACCCTATGCGGCGCGATTTCCACACGACCACTGTCTCTCCCGGTCGTACTTGATCATTTCTCGTCTCAGCGGTCAGCTAGGCTATAACAGGAAGTAAAGTGGAAACCGGAAGTTAGTCACGAAACCAGAAGTGAAATACCGAAGCCCCTACTTCGTTTGGGTACAGAAAACGCCACTTTAACCCCATATCTACCGGCGATGTTTTTCAAACCATGCGACAAGGCATGCACATATGGTACAACTGCAACACAATTTATTTTTTTTCTTTATCGAACAGTTTTTTTTTGTATCCCTGCCCCGACCTCGTTTTATTGCTCGAATTAACTTTTCACATGTTCGTGTCAAAACGTCATCTGGGAACACGGCACATTTTAACCTGCCCACCTGTCTTGACACACTCTCACTTATTCTATGAAGGCAGGTCTAATTGATAGCCCACCGCAGAACAGACGCAGCAATGCCATCTTTTACAATTTTTGAATGGCCAGACAAATAACTGAGAACTTCCTTTTTTGAACGTGGCCAAAATTACCTACAAATGTGATCGGGACCGACCGACAACATCAAGTAGAGAAATCGCAGCTCATTCTGCTGAGCAACCGGATACGTAAATTTTAGGCCCTTACCAACCTTCTTGAAAACGTCAAGTACGTCATCCACAGTTCTGAAGTTTTCACTTTCATCCAAAATTACAAGGTAGTCATCTACATACCTAAATATTTTTACATCTATCTATCTATCTATCTATCTATCTATCTATCTATCTATCTATCTATCTATCTATCTATCTATCTATCTATCTATCTATCTATCTATCTATCTATCTATCTATCTATCTATCTATCTATCTATCTATCTATCTATCTATCTATCTAGCCGCCTACGTCTGGATGCTCTGGTGAACACCTCCTTTGATCGCCTCCTTAACTTGAGGTCGACCAAAATTTGTATGGGAGGCTTAGAGGATTTGACAAATACGACTGGGTGGTCGTGACTTGAATAATGTGAAATTGCCGTCGCGTACGTCGTCAAACTCATTTCTCCAGACACGTGTGGCTCATACCCGTATACCACAGGCTGCGTTAAACGGGTATGCGCCACAGGTGTTTGACAATTTATACTTACCTAGGAACGGCGAGAACAGACACTGGTCATTTAAATGGGAGAGCGTTGAGAAAAACTGACATCGGGGGCGTTGACACTAGTAATTTAAATACAAGTCCCAGCAGGAATCGAGCCCAAGCTTTCCGTGTGGCATTCAAGTATTCCACCACAGAGACACTTTAGGTCTCGAAACTGCTTTGGAAAAACACGCTATGCAGGCGTAATGTTGGTGAAACGTGAATTGTGGTTGCAGTGCTGGCTATCTGATTTTAAGACATTAAATATGTACTACTATGATGAAGGAGTCATGTCGGGTTAACGTCAATTAAATGCTTAAGCACCAACCACTGTAGTTTGTCAATATAGCACTGTCCAGGACTACCACCCTCGCAAGCACAAGCGCTACATATCAGCTTACGGTTTCTAGTGTTGGCAATACCCATGTATCTGTTGGCATCGTTACACAACTCTATAAACAACTGGTTATATGAAACATACGCGACTCTTCAACATATGTCTGTGCGTGCATCATTTGTACATCTCTTTAGCGTCATTTCGTAACGTTTCGCTCAATAAAAGAAACACAGATATTTGGGCGAGTTTGTACTGATCCATGACGGTATTTTGGAGCGCGAAAATAGACACGATACACGAGAAAGACTGAACAGGACGAGCGCTCATCCTGTTCAGTCTTTCTCGTGTATCGTGTCTATTTTCGCGCTCCAAAATACCGTCATGGATCAATAAAAGAATTACAACCCAGTCACCTTACCTCCGTATGCTTCGCATAACATCGATTCTCATGGTGCTTGGGATCTGCCTAATTTTTCTTTACGGAATGGGCACAGCAAGCCTACTGATGGACAACTGGAAATAACCACAAGAAATATATGAGAATACCAGTCGAAAGTAGCTCATCTGGAGTGATCCAGCTGCGAATGTATTATGCTGTTGGCGTGTCTACAGAAATATGGTAACAATTTGCAGCAGCTCACAGCTCTACATTGCAAGTCTCGTAACTACATCCTGAATTTTATTCAAGTTAGAGTCGTTAAAAAGCGTGCGGATCAGCTCACCAGCGAGGTCATTCAGGAAGTTTATCATTCTTAAGCGTGGCCGCTGACGGGTCACTTTCGCGCCAATGTTTCTCTACTAAAAAATCGTACATCTGTTCGGTTGGCACATCCTTCATAGCCTCTAACGTCTAGTTATATAACTTTTTTTCAGGTTTATATAACGTATGCTATTGTTCTTCTACGCCATCTCCTTGGCTATCATGCAGTGAAAACTGTTTTGGAAGTGAGCGACTAAGATGTGTGGTCACATTTGATGCGCCCATTCGGCGCTGTTCGAAACAGTATGTGCACGCACTATCAAGTCGTCTAAGCAGTATTTACAATTTATGCTCAAGCATTAAGCCTCGTTGCGTGTTATGACGGAAGCTTTCATGGTCAACATCGCTCTGTCCATACTTTTAAACTATGGTTTATATGTAACAAATACCAGCCCACCGTCTATTTTTTCCAGCACTAGCATTCAATTTATTTCACATTCATTTAGATTATTCCTATCATATTGTTAGGTAAAAAGACGTAGACGAGAGGGGCTGTAGCCAAGTGTATTTACAGGAGAGTAGGCGGGCACTGAGGACGACGCAGCGAGCGATGGAAAGGAAAATGATAGGTGTAACCTTAAGAGACAGGAAGAGAGCAGAGTGGGTCAGGGAACAAACGGGGGGTTAAGGATATCCATAGTTGAAATTAAGAAGAAGAAATGGATATGGGATGGGCACGTAGCACGTCGACAGGATAACCGCTGGTCATTAAGGGTAACTGACTGGATTCCAAGAGATGGCAAACGCGTGAGGGAGAGACAGAAAATTAGGTGGGTAGATGAGATTAAGAAGTTTGCAGGTATAACGTGGCAGCAGAAAGCACAGGACCGGGTTGAATTGGCGAAACATGGGAGAGGCCTTTGCTCTGCAGTGGGCGTAGACAGGCTGATGATGATGAAAGTCGGGCACTGCACCCTAAGGCAGCGGCACAAAAGCAGTCTTCAAATCGTCGTCGTCTTCTTCCACGTAGTTGTCTTTGATAGCTGTCCCTAGCATTACCCCCCGGCGGTAAAAGCACCGTCCCGGAGCTTTCAAAATTAGAGATCAGATGCACTGGAGTAAGCCTTGAGTCTATACGTGCACGATGTCACTTGACGCCGCGGCAGCGGTAGGAGGAGGACAAGCCAGGGTAATCTCATAGGTTACTGGTGTCACTTGGCGTATGACGCGGTAGGGCCCTGCGTACCTAGAAAGGAGCTTCTCTGAAAGTCCCACATGACGAGAAGGTGACCACAGGAGCACGAGCGCCCCAGGCGAGAACTGTGCGGCGCGGTGGCGGGCATCGTAGTAGCGTCGCTGTGTGTCTTGTGAAGCAGTCAGCCGGGTACGGGACAAGCTGGCGTGCATCATCTGCAAGGGCTATGGCATCGCGTGCATACTCGGTAGTTGGGGTGGCATTCAATGGAAGAGCAGTATCAAGTGGCAGGGTGGGTTCGCGACCGTACAGCAAATAGAACGGCGAAAATCCGGCAGCGGCGTGTCGAGAAGAATTGTATGCGAACGTGACGTAAGGGAGAGCGACGCCAGTCACGGTGATCGTTCGACACGTACATGGACAGCATATCCGTGAGGGATCTGTTGAACCGCTCCGTGAGGCCATTCGTTGGAGGATGGTATGAGGTCAGTTTGTGTTGGGTGGCGGAGGTGCGCAGAATATCGGCGATAACTCGGGAGAGAAAGTTACGGCCACGGTCAGTGAGCAGCTGTCGTGGAGCGCCATGGAGCAAGATGTCACGCAAGAGAAAGTCCGCGACGTCGGTGGCGCAACTGGTGGGGAGAGCCCGTGTTATGGCATATCAGGTGGCGTAATCAGTTGCAACTGCTACCCATTTGTTTCCGGTGGATGACGTTGGAAAGGGGCCAAGAAGGTCAAGTCCAACACGGAAGAATGGCTCTACGGGGACGTCGATTGGTTGGAGATGGCCGGCAGGGAGTGTCTGAGGCGTTTTGCGACGTTGACAGGGGTCACAGGCAGAGACGTAGCGTCGGACTGAGCGGAGAAGACCGGGCCAATAGAAGCGACGGCGGATGTGGTCGTACGTACGCGACACACCTAAGTGCCCTGCAGTTGGAGCGTCATAAATTTCAAAAAGAACAGTTCCACGTAATTGCCTCGGTATGACTAGCAGAAGGGCCGGTCCTCTGGATGGAAGTTGCGACGGTATAGAACACCATCCTGGAGGACGTACGCGATACACCTAGGTGCCCTGCAGTTGGAGCGTCATGAAGTTCAAAAAGAACAGTTCCACGTAATTGCCTCGGTATGACTAGCAGAAGGGCCGGTCCATCTGGATGGAAGTTGCGACGGTATAAAACACCATCCTGGAGGACGAATTGACGTACAGAAGCGTCATTGGGCGATGTCTACAGACGATTGATGAGCGCTCTCAGCGAAAGGTCACGTTGCTGCTCGTTTGCGATGTTGTCGAAAGGAGACAGAGAAAAGATGCAGTTGGGCCTGTCGACGTCGGTGTCATTGGGCTCGTCTACCGGATAACGAGATAAACAATCGGCGTCCACGTGCAGGCGGCCAGACTTATAGGTGACAGAATAAGAATATTCTTGAAGGCGTAACGCCCAGCGACCAAGTCGTCCTGTAGGGTCCTTCAGCGAGGACAACCAGCAGAGCGCGTGATGGTCCGTAACGACTGAAAAGGGTCGGCCATATAGATATGGGCGGAATTTCCCCACCGCCCAAACTAGGGCCAGACACTCACGCTCAGTGATAGAATAGTTGCGCTCCGACGTTGTGAGGAGCCTGCTGGCGTATGCGATGACACGATCGGTACCGTGTTGTCGTTGTGCTAGTACTGCGCCTATGCCGTGGCCACTGGCGTCGGTACGAACTTCGGTCGGCGCAGAAGGATCAAAGTGGGCCAGAATGGGTGGCGTTGTAAGCAGCCGGATTAAATGAGCGAAAGCGGAAGCTTCGGCGTCGCCCCATATAAATGGTACGTCTTTTTTCAAAAGCTCTGTAAGTGGCCGTGCGAGGTCCGCGAAAGTTTTCGTAAAGCGGCGAAAGTAGGAGCATAATCCAATGAAGCTGCGTACATCCTTAACACACTTAGGCACAGGAAAATTCGTAACAGCACGTATTTTGCCTGGGTCCAGCTGTACTCCATTAGGCATCCACGAGGTGGCCAAGCACTGTAATCTGGCGACGACCAAAGTGGCACTTCGATGCGTTGAGTTGCAAACCGGCTCGGCGAAATAGGCGCAGGATCGCAGATAGGCGTTGGAGATGAGTAGCGAAAGTGGGGGGAGATTACTATGACGTCGTCCAAGTAGCATAGGCATGTGGACCACTTGAATCCTTGAAGGAGGGAGTCAATCATGCGCTCAAATGTGGCTGGCGCGTTACACAGTCCGAATGGCATCACCTTGAATTAATAAAGATCATCCGGTGTGATAAAAGCGGTTTTCTCGCGGTCCCAGATCGTCGACAGCGATCTGCCAATAGCCAGAGCGCAGATCAATAGACGAAAAGTAGCGAGCACCATGGAGGCAGTCAAGGGCGTCGTCAATACGAGGTAAGGGGTAAACGTCCTTTGTTGTTACTTTGTTAAGATTCCGGTAGTCCACGCAAAAGAGCCACGATCCGTCTTTCTTTTTCATCAGGACGACGGGTGATGCCCATGGGCTGCATGATGGTTCGATGATGTTCTTGGTGAGCATCTTAACTTCTGTTTGGATCACTTGACACTCTGTGGGTGACACTCGATACGGACGCCTATGAATAGGAGGCGCATCGCCAGTATTTATGCGATGTTTGACGGTCGTAGTTTGTGCCAAAGGACGGTCGTGAAGATCAAATATATCGCGATAAGAAAATAGCATGCGGTAGAGGTCGTCAGTATGCCTTCGCGGCAGGTCGGGCGCAATCATTTTCCTCAGGTCGTCGAAAATAGAAGCAGTGGATTGCGAAGGATCGGTGTGGTCGGTAGCACCATCCTCTAACGTCACGGATGCTGTCGAGGGATCGTCAAAGGCGCAAATATGTGCCAGGGAAATCCCTTGTGACAGCACTTGCGTTGTCAAGCCAAAGTTGACGACTGGCAAACAGGCGCGATTGAATGTAATAGATAAAACAGAACGAGGCACGGTAACACCTTGATGGAGAAGAACATCCTTGATGGGGGTCACGATGTACTCTCCATCAGGCACTGGTGAGGACGGTGCCAAGTCAACGTATGTTAGAGCTGTGGGTGGTAAGCGCACGAAGTCCGCAGAGCTTAGGCGAATGGGAGGCGGTTCAGGGTGATCTAGAATAGGGAGGTCAAGGCGGAGAGTACCGGTAGAACAGTCTATGAGGGCCGAATGGGCGGAAAGGAAGTCCAAGCCGAGAATGACGTCGTGGGGGGCCGTGGGCGAGTACGGTGAAAACAACGATGGTAGAGCGATCGGCGATGTGAACGCGAGCTGTACACATGCCAATTACACAAGCTCTTCCACCGTCGGCGACACGAACAACTCGCGTCGTGGCGGGCGTTATAACTTTTTTCAGTCGACAGCAAAGATGTGCGCTCATCACAGATAAGTTAGCCCCCCGTGTCGATGAGAGCACGAACAGGAACGTTGTCGATGTGTACTTCAATGAGGTTCATGTTGGTCGGAAGGGTCATTAGAGGATTTGGTCAGCGTAGGGAGCAATGCAGCGGCACCTCCGGGCGTTGCACCATCTAGTTTTCCTGCTGGGAGCGTGCGTGGAAGCTTGGGGAATTGGAGCGACGGGGTTGCGGTGAGAGAGACCGCCGGCCTAGGGGTGAAGGTGAGCGTGAGTATGGGCGGTTAGGAGCAGGAGCGTCAGCGGCAGAGTGATCTGTACGTGCGGTAGCGGAACGGTAAGAGCCAGGGAAGCGGTGGTAGCCAGTGTACGTGTTTTGCGCTGGGGAGTTCCAGCGATTGCGACAATGCCGAGATATGTGTCCAATCCGATGGCAAATTTCATTTCATTTCATTTCATTCTTTATTCCTTGAAGGCCCCAAATAGGGGTATTGCATAAGGGGTGGGATTACAAAGAATAGAAAATTTTTATGATAAGAGTAATGCAGACACTTCTTCAGTGAACTCAGATGAGCAGGTGACAGCAGCGATGTCGTAGGGAAGGCCGTTCCAATCTACAGCTACACGAGGGAAAGAAGAAGATGAAAATGTGACAGTGCGCACTTTGTGACGAGCAACATTTAAAGAATGACCGGTGCGATGTGAAACTCGCGCTGGTGGCGAGATGTATGGAGCAAGGGCGAGGGAACTGTAAAAAAAATCTGTGAAATAATGATAAACTGCAAATGCGACGTCTGTACGAAAGAGATTGGCAAATCGGAGGCTGTTTTTAATGATGATACGCTGATGTCGTATGAATATGCTGAGTGAATGAACCTAGTAGCGCGATTTTGAACGGATTCAAGGGCATTGGTAAGGTAAGTTTCATGTGGGCACCAGATAGAAGAAGCGTATTCGAGTTTAGGTCTGATGAAAGATGTGTATGCTAAAAGTTTTATGTGGGGGGGGGGGGGGAGCTTTTAAGTGACGTTTAAAGAATCCTAGCTTTTTGTTAGCACATGCTATGACGTTGTTAATATTGTTGCGGAGATAAAGTGAAGGAAGACGAAGAGCGAGAGAACACTGGCGCGCGAGTGTCTTGGTCAGCCATCGTGACTCTTGCCTGTGTTTTTCCCAGTAAATACATCTTCTACATACGCAACCACCCCGTAACTATTGGTGGGAGGTGCTGGGTACAACAGCGGGCAACGGAGCTCCGCAGCGGACGTCGCATCGCTTTTCCAGTCATGACCAACGTTGAGCCCTCCGCGTCAACGTCGCCGCCGTCTCCATCAAACGCGCTTCCACCGTACGTTTTCGTACCACCTAAGGATCCCGGCACATTCTGCGGGACCGATGACGTCGACGTCGAAGACTGGTTGGCCATGTTTGAACGCGTGAGTGTACCGAACAGATGGGACCCCACACTTCAGTTGGCTAATGCGTTGTTTTACTTGAGAGGCACGGCCAAAGTGTGGTATGAAAACAACGAAGAAGAACTCACTAGCTGGGACCGATGCAAAGAAAAGATGCGAGAGGTATTTGGCAAACCTGCCGGCCGCAAGATCGCCGCCAAAAAGGAATTGGCCTGCCGTGCCCAGTCTTCGACGGAGTCATACCTCGCGTACATTCAGGACGTGCTGGCTCTCTGTCGCAAGGCCGACAATGACATGACGGAAGGCGAGAAGGTCGGGCATGTGCTGAAGGGGATCGCCGACGACGCATTCAATCTCCTGATGTGCAAGGGTTGTTCCACCGTGGACGCGATCGTCAAGGAGTGTCGTCAGTTCGAGCAAGCGAAAAGCCGCCGCATACTGCAACCGTTCGCTAGACTCCCAAACACCGCTGCAACGTCGACTTGTGAAGACCAGTCCGCACAACAACATCCACCACCACCACCGGAACACCTGACACAAATTGTTCGTCGTGAAGTGGAGGCAATGGCGCCCTCGGCGTTCTATTCGCGCAGCGCCGATGCCACCCCTGTTACCGTTCCTCTAGTTCAAGCCATCGTTCGCCAGGAACTTGAAAATATCGGAGTGCATGCCGTGTGCTCTGTCGCCGCGCCAAGAGTAAGCGAACGCCCTTTTGCTATGTCCTCCTCAAACCGACAGTTTTCTCCACGTTCTCGCAACCCGGCTGAGTGGAGGACTGCAGATGACCGCCCTATATGTTTCAACTGCCACCGCGTTGGACATATCGCTCGTTACTGCCGCAGCACATGGTCGTCGGCACCTCGCGCAACGCCGAATAGGACCCGATTCGACGGTACCGCCCACGACTTTTCACCTGCTCCCGAGTCCAACGCCGTTGACAATTCTGCTCGGAACACTTGGTACAGTCGCTCGCCTTCGCCTCGTGCGCACCAATCTCGTTCGCCGCAAACACGTCGCCCATCGTCCCTTTCGCCGCAGCCACGACGCCCGTCGCCCTCCGTGGCTTTCGGCCGCACATAAGAAAACTAAGAAATGCAGCCCCCGGAGGTGGTGCTGCATTGACGACTACTGCAGCAAATCCTCTCTCCGTACCCACCAGACAAAGTGTAATAGACGTTGAAGTAGACGGCGTACCTGTCCAAGCACTTGTCGACACTGGCGCAAACATATCGGTTATGAGTGCCAGCCTACGCTCGCGTTTAAAGAAAGTCCTGACACCAGCAGCTACACAAATGCTCCGTGTGGCCGATGGCGGCACGCCGATGGTTCTTGGTATGTGTACTGCCCGCTTGAGTATAGTCGACCAGCTCACTTCCGTTCTCTTCGCCGTGATTGACCGCTGCCCTTATGACGTTATCCTTGGCCTGGACTTCTTGTCCAATCATTCTGCTCTCATCGATTGTGCTACCGGCGTCCTTCAGCTAGAACTGCCTCAGCTCGTCGCTGCTCCCAACCCTACCACGCCGCGCCTGTGCTCTCTTCAAGATGTGCGTCTGTCACCTCAGGCAGCCACCTACGTCGTTTTGACCGCACAGCCGCAGGTTCCCGATGGTGAATATGTTCTCGTTCCCCTCGTCGACGTCCTTTTGACCGCAACGTTGCCGTCCCACATACGCTTGTGACTGTCACCGACAACCGTACCTCGCTCCCACTTTTAAATTTCAGCTTGTGCCCTCAAGTGCTTCCCCGTGGCACGTTCTTGGCCAACATATCTAGTGCCGACGAATTTGAAATTGCATGGTTATGAGGGCAGCGCGACCCGGACTTAGGACTGAGAGACACGTACACAAACGAGCGCTTTTTTTATCTGAATCTTTCATCTTCTACAACATGCTTGGATACAGATCTAACAGTAGCGATCTTGTTCACGGGATTTAAACACGGTTCCAGGCAAAACTTCGGTCCAAGTTCAAGAATGTTCATATGCTTATCTGGAACGGTGATGTCAGCCAGGTTGAGCACTTTGCTTGCAGGCTTCGGGACCTTCTCCCTTGACGGAAGGTTGCGTCGAGCGTTGTTATGGAAGGGAGGCAACGGGATAGTCGGCGCTACCAAGAGTGGTCTAGGACAAGCCAGTTCACGCTGGAATTCCTGTGGAACAACGCTCGACGCAACCTTCCGTCAAGGGAGAAGGTCCCGAAGCCTGCAAGCAAAGTGCTCAACCTGGCTGACATCACCGTTCCAGATAAGCATATGAACATTCTTGAACTTGGACCGAAGTTTTGCCTGGAACCGTGTTTAAATCCCGTGAACAAGATCGCTACTGTTAGATCTGTATCCAAGCATGTTGTAGAAGATGAAAGATTCAGATAAAAAAAAGCGCTGTTTGTGTACGTGTCTCTCAGTCCTAAGTCCGGGTCGCGCTGCCCTCATATAACCATGTTTAACTACCAACTCGCCCAACTTGCCGTTTTGAAATTGCAGCTCTCGCCGCCGAGACTGATTTACTGCCCTCTACTGCAGCTAACAGCACCTGTTCCCTGCCGGATGATTTCTCGAAGATGATTGCACCCGATCTCAACCCTGCACAGGCCAATGACATCCGTCGCCTTCTCGTTTCATACAGCGCCATTTTCGATTTTGACGACAGACCTCTAGGGCAAACATACGTCGTTCAGCACCGTATAAACACTGGTGACGCCAGCCCTATTCGACGGCGCCCCTATCGGGTCTCCCATACTGAGCGCAGGGTTATCCAAACGGAAGTCGACAAAATGCTCAGCAAAGGTGTCATCGAACCATCAGATAGTCCTTGGGGCTCTCCTGTCGTCCTTGTGAAGAAAAAAGACGGTAGCTGGCGCTTCTGCGTTGACTATCGCCATTTAAATAAGATCACGCGAAAAGACGTATACCCGCTTCCGCGCATCGATGACGCGTTGGACTGCCTGCACGGAGCTACATACTTCTCGTCCATTGATCTTCGGTCCGGCTACTGGCAGATTTCTGTCGATGCATTGGACCGTGAGAAGACGGCCTTCATAACACCTGATGGTTTATACCAGTTTAAGGTCATGCCATTTGGCCTATGCAACGCTCCTGCGACATTCGAACGGATGATGGACTCTCTACTGCGTGGTTACAAGTGGTCTACTTGTCTTTGTTACCTGGATGATGTGATTGTCTTTTCTTCCACCTTCGACAGCCATCTGACCCGTCTCGCTGCAATTCTTGCAGTTTTCAGAAAAGCCGGGCTTCACCTGAATTCCACGAAATGCCAATTTGGCCGCCGTCAAATTACCGTGCTGGGCCATCTTGTAAACGCTGACGGCGTCCAACCTGATCCCGAAAAGATCCGCGCCGTTCGCAGCTTTCCTCTGCCCCGCTCTACTTCTGACGTCCGGAGCTTCATCGGCCTATGCTCTTACTTTCGTCGTTTTGTGAAAAACTTCGCCGACGTTGCTAGGCCACTGACAGACCTGCTGAAGAAGGATGCCACATTCTCATGGGGCCCTGAGCAGGCTCAAGCGTTCACCGCTCTCATCGGCTTCCTAACTACGCCTCCCATACTTGCCCACTTTAATCCATCTGCTCCCACGGAGGTCCGAACTGACGCAAGTGGGCACGGTATCGGCGCAGTTCTCGCTCAACGGCATCACGGTAGACAGTGCGTAATAGCTTACGCCAGTCGCCTGCTCTCTCCCCCTGAGAAAAATTATTCCATCACTGAGAGAGAGTGTTTGGCTTTAGTTTGGGCCGTCGCCAAGTTCCGGCCATATTTATTTGGCCGCATGTTCACCGTCGTTACAGACCACCACGCCCTCTGGTGGCTCACTTCTCTGAAGGACCCGACCGGACGTCTTGGTCGCTGGGCTTTGCGGCTCCAGGAATTTTCATTTAGCGTCACCTACAAATCTGGCCGCTTGCACACGGACGCAGACTGTCTTTCTCGTCATCCGGTGGATCCTCCTGATCCCATTGCGCATGACCCGGACAGCTGCGTAATGACGTTTACTGACATCACCGATATGCGCACCGAGCAACGGCATGATGAGTCCGTGCGCGCTATCATCGACGCCGTCCAGTCTGGCAGCCACGATGCCGAATTCCGTATGTTCGTGCTGCATGACGGCATCCTCTACCGTCGCAACGTCAGCATTGAAGGCCCAGAGCTGCTGCTTGTCGTTCCCCGTCATCTACGACCCGTCATACTCGAACAACTTCACGACGCACCGACGGCGGGACATCTCGGAGTTTCACGTACATACGACCGCGTGCGACGTCGGTTCTTCTGGCCTGGACTGTACCGCTCCGTGCGTCGATATGTCGCGACTTGCGACCTATGCCAACGCCGGAAAAGACCTCCGTTGCCGCCAGCTGGATATCTCCACCCAATTGAAGTCCCCTCTGAACCATTTTATCGCGTGGGCCTTGACCTGCTTGGGCCTTTTGCGACGACGACTCGGGGAAATAAGTGGATCGCCGTCGCCACGGATTACGCGACACGTTACGCGATAACAAAGGCCATGCAAACTAGTTGCGCCACTGACGTCGCGGATTTTCTCCTTCACGACGTCATCCTCATCCATGGTGCACCTCGACAGCTGCTTACGGACCGCGGCCGCTCTTTCTTGTCCAGAGTTGTCGACGACCTCCTTCGATCTTGTGCCACAGAGCACAAGCTGTCTACCGCCTACCACCCACAAACAAATGGTCTAACTGAACGTCTCAACCGCACACTCACAGAGATGCTTTCGATGTACGTCTCTGAAGATCATCGGGACTGGGACGCCACGTTGGCCTATGTGACTTTTGCATATAATTCCTCTCGACATGACACCGCGGGATTCTCACCTTTTTATCTTTTTTGTATGGTCGCGACCCTACATTCCCGTTTGAAACCGTCTTGCCTCCCGTGCCATCTGCTACCATGTACGCTCGCGAAGCCATCGACCGGGCTCACGCGGCTCGTCAAGTCGCCCGATCTCGCCTCGCCAGATCGCAGGATATGCAAAAAGTCCGCTATGATCAGCGGCATCGTAATATGAAGTTTGCCCCAGGTGACTGGGTGCTCCTCTGGTCACCATGTCGCCGTGTAGGCCTCTCCGAGAAACTCTTGCCCCGCTACGCAGGACCCTACCAAGTGTTGCGTCAAGTTAGCGATGTGAACTATGAGATAGCTCCATTGCACTTTGATACGTCACCAAGTTCGGCACCTGTTGACATTGTGCATGTTTCGCGGCTGAAACCCTACTTCTCTCGTACTTCTTCTCCGGAGTTGCGCCGAGACGGCGCTTCAACGCCCGGGGGTCCTGTTACGGAGATAAAGTGAAGGAAGACGAAGAGCGAGAGAAGCTGACTGGCGCGCGAGTGTCTTGGTCAGCCATCGTGACTCTTGCCTGTGTTTTTCCCAGTAAATACATCTTCTACATACGCAACCACCCCGTAACAATATGTAAACACCAATCAAGGTCGCTAGATATAGTGACACCTAAGTATTTGAATGATTTGACTGATTCAATAGGTTCATCATGTATTATGTAAGATGAGATGAAAGGTGTACGACGACGGGTTATTGACATAACCTTGCACTTAGAAGGGTTTAGTAACATTAGCCAGTCATCACACCAGTTTTGAATATTGTTGAGGTCAGTTTGAAGCAAAATTTGGTCATTTGTATTAGATATAGTACGATAAACAACACAATCATCTGCAAATATGCGAATATTGCTAGAGACACAAATGGGTCTCATGTGTACCTGTACGTCGAGTGTATCGTTATGTCGACGATTACCTTGTGATTGTTGAGAAAAGTGGGCAAATGTGTTTTGATGACAAGGTTGACGCTGTGCTCAACGTCTTCAAAGAGCACTCCTGGGGGGCTCAAATTCACGTCTGAATTGCCAAAAGACAAGTGCATTCAATATTTAGACGTTCGCCTTTCTTTTTCTGATAATGCACATACCTGCTGGTGCTATCAGCCCAGGAGCGCTAAGAATGCCCTTCCTTTTGATAGTGGCCATTCAAAGTTGATAAAAAGAGGAATTGCCACCACCTGTATTCAGGCCGCCCTTAACAAATCATGTGAGCATAATGCTGAGGCCAGTCTAACAAACCAAATTGAAAGATTAAAAGAAGCTGGATACCCCAGCAACGTCATCGTACCCGTTTGCGAAACGCTCCTGCAGAAAGTAAAGTGCAAAAAAACAGGACCAAAAGGAATTCAAAATGATCAAAGACCATTGCATGTTATACCATTTATACATAAGGTATCTCACAATTTAGGGTAAGGTGGGGCAAAATGAGACAAAAAATTTGAAAATAGTTAATATAAATTTTTATTTCCCTCGTTACCCTTAAACGTCAACGCAGAAACTTTCCTATGGGTACCTGGTACGTGCTACATAAATATGACCATGTTGCCAAAGTCAAAAAGTTTTTTTTTAAAAGAAATAAAAAATGCACCAGACGTCTCATTTTGCCCCAACCTGCGGGGCAAAACGAGACAGTGTAAAAAAATTCATCCGTTCAGTTTTTGCCGTGGAAGCACTTGAAATTAAACTCCCTGGGCCCTCACGCAGCCTTCATGACCCCAGTCCTTGCATTTCACGCATTGGATCTAGAAGAACCCGCCGCTGTTTTGCTCCAAAACTCTTTGCAGATCAAAGACCACCAGTCTTTCTTTGTGCTATTGTTGAATTTTGTTGAAAGCTTGCACTTCATTGGACTGTTCAACGATTGGACGCTAGATATGTTCTGACGCATCTTCTTCGCCTCCTTTTGCCGTTTTGGTGCAGAACTGCACGGGCGTTTCGTGGCTTCCAGCTTCGTCAGCCGGGCTTCGTGAGGCGATGAATTTAAAACTGTGCTAGATTCGAATTTTCTAGCGCTTCATTTTTTTAATTTGGCATTGGAGGAAAACTCGATGCCGAGCCGTTTTTGTGAACGGCTTGACTTGGAGAAGTCTTCCAATTTTGCGTTCGCCTCTTGAGAGCATCCTTGGGAACGCGGAAAAACCTCGATGGAGCGCGGATGGAGCGAGTGTCCTGAACAGCAATCAGTGCTTTTTCACGTCGTTTTCCTGCCAGGAAGCTATATATGATGCTTTCTTTTGCGTCCGAACCCTCCTAAACAATAAAATATAATATATAATGAGTGTAGGTAAATCGTTCACTTAATAAGACACTCTCTAAGGCAATTCACTGCCTTTTTGTCGCGTTTAGCCCCCCCCTCCCATGCCCAAATTCAAAGAAATTTCCGCTTTTGCCCCGCGCACAAAATGAGCTAAAATTTTGGTGGTATGTAGCTAGTAGTATAAAGTAACAATATAAATACATACGTTGTTGCACTGACGCCAGAGTAGCTTCATGCACGGATCCGAAAATTTGGCCGAGAAGAATTTCGCCCCTTTTTTGACGGGTCACGAACACACTGACACCAGCCGCGTAATTTTTCCCACGCAAACGCTGTGAGCAATCATCAACTTTTACACATAAAAAGGTGGACAACTACCAGCACCTCTCGTAGAAATATAGAAACAAAGAAAAGTGCTTTCTGTATTAGCTATAGAGGTCGGCAAAGCCAAAATGTCGCGTTTTGCCCCGTGTCTCATTTTGCCCCGCCTTACCCTAAAGAAAATAGCGACCAGGCATGACATCAATTTGTCGTTTTCCGCCCCTTGTAAGCTCTCGAAAGTGTGTGTCTTAAATAGCAACAAGAATAGTCGACAATGTAACATTCGTCACGAGCGTAGGTTCACTGAATGCCGTAACGATGTAGTCTATGAAATACCGCTGACATGTGGAAAGATATACATAGGTCAAACTGGGCAATGTTTTAATGACCGAGCAAGACAGCATGCATACAACGTTAAGAATGGCTATGGTAGCCACATGGCTGTACACTGCAAAGAATGCAAATGCAGTTCTTTATTTCACGACACAAGGTTTTTGAAAAAAGCAAGAACGAAGAATGAAAGAGAGATTATAGAAGCATTTTTTATCAGGGAGGCCACGGATCGATGCATCAGTACACCATCACTTCACCTTTCCTGAGAGGGAATATTCATTTCTTAACAATTCTATGCATAATCACGCACGTGTTGTGGCGCATGCGCACTGATCTTGCACCCTGTATAAAAGCGGCCGGAGTACCTTCAATAAATTCAGTTGAAAGTCAGCGCTCTTTCCTGTCCGTGTTTTTTTTCTTCTTACCGTTGTCGCGCTGTAACTACGATATAACTATGATGAACCAACTCGCCCAAACCAAGCTCTTGTTGCACCCTAAGGGAGCGGCACAAAACAGTCTTCAAATCGTCGTCGTCTTCTTCCACGTAGTTGTCTTTGATGGCTGTCCCTAGCAATATTATCATTAGAACTATCAGACAAGAAAGTCAAAGAAACTATAGGAGATGTTGTTTGTTGTACTTACGCTGTGAATATAAAGCATGTGAAGCGGACTTCAAGATTACTTGCCACTGGCAGGGACCGAACCTGCCACCCTCGAATAACGCGTCCGATGCCCTATCATCTAAGCGGCAGCGGCGGGGTATATATGGATATATATTGTCATTAAATCTGGGAGTGTTAGTCAGCACCGCTGATAGCCATGACGGTGAGTATGGAACACTTTTTCTGCCTGTTGGTGTCGCGAAGCTCGTGATATTTGCGCGTGTGTATCTCTGTGTGTGTTTGTGTGTGTGTGCGCGCGTGTGTGTACGCACGTGTGTGTGCGCGCGTATGCGTGCTTGCGTGTGTGTGTGTGTGTGTGTGTGTGTGTGTGTGTGTGTGTGAGCTTGCAGTTGATCAATAGTCCCTTGCAGACTACCTCAAGGCGTCCAGCCTGCCGGCACGAGACCCTCGCTACGCAGGAACGAATGTTGTGGAACGGAAAAAAAATCACGTGCTTCGTAACGCCAACGGGCAGAAAGAGTGTTCCACACTCGCCGTCATGATTACTCGCTGAGCTGACTAACCCTCCCAGTTTTAAATGCACATATAT
The DNA here is from genome assembly GCA_030522465.1 of Rhipicephalus appendiculatus. NCBI lineage: Eukaryota > Metazoa > Arthropoda > Arachnida > Ixodida > Ixodidae > Rhipicephalus > Rhipicephalus appendiculatus. The sequence continues at coordinate 57,098 of JALIZH010016901.1, forward strand.
ACCCCATAAATTCTACAGGGCGATGACCACCGCTGTAGCTCTGCTCGTAAAGCATCGGACACGTTATTCGAAGGTCGCAGGTTCCGTCGCTGCCAGCGGCAAGTTATCTTTTCGTCCACTTTACTTTCTTCACATTTGCATCATAATTACTACAAATAACATCCCGTATACTTTCCTTGGCTTTGTCTGTTAGTTCTAATAATGTGTCTAACAAATAAAAACGAGCCCGTAAACTTCCGCTGCTTTCGTTCCTGTCACGTCAAATAGCTCACGGGAGGGCTTCATGAAGCACACGCCTAATGAGTTCGAAGCGAATATTCATTAAGATTTGAGAGGTGCATGAATGATTCGTGCACTTGAGTACTTGTATACGTTTGGTATTATTGAGGGGGGGAGGGGAGGGGGCTACACAAGTGTGGCGTTGAAGAACGCTGTCCACTAGCTCTTTCTATGGTGACATCTACGCGCATAAGTCTTCTTTATGCTCTGGCGTTTTACTTTCGCAGGAATAAAAATAATAACCTCCTGCGTCATGCCATTGACTAACGATACTTCATGTAATCTTTCAGGGTTTGAACAGACAGAGTAAGTAATAAAAATCTCGCTTTGCTCCTTAGCTGAGCGTTTCTCGGGCACACGATTCACACTACTCTCTCCGCTTTCCATGGCTATGCTATGCATTCATGGCTATGTTATTGTGACAATATGTGGTGCGCGGACACGAAACCCAAACTCAAGAACGAAAATGGTGTGCCGTGCGGTGGCAAATGGTGATTGTGCGCGTATGTGACGTGCGGGGCCGAAGAAGACGACGTCGGCAGATCGTGAAGCGTGGCCTCCAGGGTGCGAGACCCGTGTCTTCGGCAGTGCGCGACGGTGGTGCTCGAGGCCGAGCAGCGTTCGTGGCCGAGCAGCGTTCGTGGCAGAGCAGGACTCCGGCTTGGTGACTGGCCCAGGGACCAGGCGATGCGCGGTGGTTCCCGTTCCTGAGAGCTGAGGGACCGACGACCGAGCAAACGAGGCCTGCATTCCAGCTGGGCGACTGGCCCAGGGAGCAGGCGAGGTGCCACTGACTGCGCTGCCGTCCACAGAGGTTGCTCGTGGCCCCGCTGTGGGCCACCGTTACTGCTGCCGTCACACGGGCTGGCGCGACCTCGGTGTGCTGCCGGGACGAAACGCGGTGGCTGAGTGCTGCTGCTGAGCTACCAGCCCAAGCGCCTCTACTGGTGCTGTTGCGGCAGAGGGCCGGAGCATGGCGAGGGCCGACCCACGTTGAGGGCTGCCAACGAGCCAGGCGGCGCACCGTCCCAAACGAGCTAGGCGGCGCACCGTCCCCGAGCGCACCGGCGTCGGTGTCCACGGTAGAGCACTGCACGGGCCGTGATTCTCGGCCCGGGCCCGGCCCGGGCCCGGAACTTGTTCAAGCTTACCCGCCCGTACCCGGCCCAGTGACTCAAGGCGAGACCCGAGCCCGGCCCGAACCCGAGAAAAAAGTTAGCTCACCCGGTCCGGCCCGGCCCGATCGCCCATCGGGCCCGACAGAGGCCCGAGCCTATAATCTATAAGGGATCTTGCCCGATCATAGAATCGACAGCAAGGAGTTTTAAATGGCAAATATTTACGCTTTCTGGGCTCATGCTTCACTAACAATCATGCTTAAACTCGCGGTAATTTTTTTGAAAAAAGAGGCTAGCGGTGGAAACAGTAGAGCGTACAAACTCGGGTGCGATGAACGTTAGCCCGGCCGCTGTGTACCGCACTTTTTTTTTCTGCAAATGCAATGGGGATCATCAAGAACGTTTTGTAACAGATATTCTAGCAAGGAAAGTGATTTGCAGCACGAGCGCAGTTTCGATAGGGAGTGCAACAAAAAGAGAGGAGATAAAGAACAGAACGCTGTTTGTTTTGATTGTACTGTCTATTAATATTTAAAGCCGGCTCTAACGACAATTATAACGAGCCGCATGCACTAGGTGCAATTTTTACGAATACGTATAAACAGCCGTAAGGAAAAAAAAAACTATTGGTCACAGCATTCTGTTCACACATCGCAACACTGCTAGTATGTACACTACAAATTTTGTGGCATAGTTTAGAGCTTATTTTTCATATGTTATTGTGTGAAAAATCATTTTCTAGAGATTCCGACTTTAAGCACATCGCGCGCGGTTGCATCACATATCCTGCCGCGTTAAAGTTTCAGTAAAATAAAAAGTTGGGTAAGTTGGTGTTGGTTTATGATAACTGGGGGGGGGGGGGGGGGGGGCGAAATACACAGCACTAAAGAAAAACGGCGAGAGGGGCAGTGTTGCATTAGTTACCCATCTATTAATCTACAGGAGGGACAGATAGCATTTCTTGAAAGACAGGTGAGGTTTGTTTAATCTTTTTTGTTTGATGTTTACTCGTGGTTTTATTTGCTATAACTGCGTTATAAATATGTCTTTTTTTTTTCGAATAAAAAATTCATTTGCTAGTAGCGCTTCGTCCTGTGTCCTCCTTTTTTGTGTGTGCTGTGTATTTAGCACCCCCCTCAGTTATCATGGGCGTTAAAGTTTCTTGCACTGTTTACGCTAGCCGCCGGTGCGCACAAAATCCGCCTTGCGAGTTGTGAAGGCATCGGCGGTCGTTGTTCTTAACTTCCACCACTGAAGCAAATTTAGGATGTCTTAGTGAACCTCTGCAGAAGGAACAAAGCTGTCAAGCTCATCCCTTCATTTATCTCGTTCTCGAACTTCGTGCAGCTTTTCAATATAATTTATAAAATTCCTCACTGAGGGCCTCTCCTTGTAGTTTTCAGCATTGTGTGTTAAGCACGGTCCGCACCATGCTCTTTTTTTCCATAGTAGTATACTAGTGTATGACTTCCTAACGATATTGTACCGGTAGTAGGTGGCCATTCGAATACGTAGGTAGGGCTGGCAGAAGGTAGACGAAGTGATTTAGATGTATTTTCGGTGTTCGTTCTAGTTCGGTAATAAAGGCGTGACTAAGCTTCTCGGCGCTTACTCATTGAATGCATATGACTCGAGGTGAGAGGATATTACTCGGCACGGAGTTTATAATTCTAGTTTCCCAAGCCAGATATTTCGTCAAGCGAATATACTTTGCCCCTAGCCTTGTTTTATGTACATATACTACTTCGCACATTCCAACGATGTTGCTGGAGTGTCATGCAGCACTCGCACTATATAGCACAGGGGCCTCAAACACGCGGCCCGCTGGCTGCATGCGGCCTGCGGACCGCTCGCTTGCGGCCCGCAAATGACTGTCTTCGTTCCATTCTTTTAAATGCGAATGCATTTCTTAGTCGGGCTATGTCAGGCATCCGGCGTTGTCCGCGGCGGTGTCCGCGCGCCGGCAGGTGTTATCTCTCCGCTCTCACTCCCTCTCCCATAGCAACAGCTGCAGGAGCGCGCGCTTATCCTCGCCCCTAGCAACCGGAGCATGTGATGCGAGAGAGTGTAGGAGAGGGTAGGTGCAGTGCTTCGCCGCTGCTTCTCTCGCCGTTCGCTCTCTGTCCTTTCTGCGCCCCACTCTCCCGTCCGCTCGCGCCTCACTCTCGACCGTTCGCTGGCTGGGCGCCTCTCAAGGCGATGGCAAAGGCGATGGCAGAAGTCGGTGAAGGCGAAATCTCTCGGCGCAAGAAATGCATTCGCATTTCCTTACGATTCCCTTCGGGGAGGTGGGGGGCATTTTTTTAAAATTTTCTTTATAAGTACGTTCTTGAACTACACAGACATGAGAGATCTAAAGCATTTTTTTTCCGTGTGGCATACTCTGCGGTCACCACATGTTGATACTAATCGTGAAACGAAACTATCTTTCAGCATCAGCGTACAAATTTTAGTAATTTTGGAGATAGTTATTGATATGTTGTTGGAATCTTGCCGCCAAATCCCCTTCAGAAATGACCCGTGTATGAGATATGAGAAAGCTCTTCTTTCAAATGAAAAAGCTAGCTGACATCTTGTACAACCTAGCCCTCCCCCGCCCGCAACCCCCCCCCCCCCCCTCACCCGGCTCTTACCTTCGTCACTGTCCTGGCTGTCGCGGGACTAAATTTTTGGTGTATACGGACCGTTAGCCGATGTGAGTTTGAGACCCCTGATATAGGGGAACAAGACGAAAGCTCGAAAGTTAAGCATGTGGGTATAAAAAGCAGGCTGTGCATGTCCATCTTGCGTCACATGACCACTGCGAGCGGTCACGGAGCCCCGGAAAATGAATGCGTCTCTAGGGGATTCTGTGTGCTCAGACTCCGCTCAGTCCTTTCATTTAAAGGGGCCATGACATGGTCACCCATCAAATTGTGGTTTTCAGCGAAATATAGATGTACATGGTCTATTGTTCGTGCACATACATGAAAAATGGACAGTAAATGATTATTTCATGGCGAAACGAACCCTAGAAGGGGCCGGCGATCACCATTTTGCCATGGCGTGTGTGACGTCACGTGCTTTATGGAGTGGCGCCATCGTCTTTTACCTGCTTCAGCCGCTGAAAATCATTCAATTCTTAACGCCAAGCCGAGAAAAGCTGAAATAGCTATGCTGTAAGCGCAGCTGACCATGAAACAATATCGTTGGCCGAAATACAGACGCTCGCAAAGCAAGCGGCTTGTTACGTCACGGCTCGTTAGTGCATCAGTGTTGTGAGGCCATCAGGCGGCTCGCGTGTTTATAAAAATATTCATTATAAATTAAGTGGCCGACCAAATGCTCTGAAATTTCGCCAGCTTGTTTGTGAACATCCAAGGACTAACCCACGTATGACAGATTAAGAGCGGAAATTGGGTGTCATGACCTCTTTAAACGAGGGCTGGACTCTTAAGAACGTTTCCCCGTTTTGGAGCTCTGTGATCGCTCGTGCGAGGATAAGTTATAGGTATACATTTATTCTATTAGATTTATTACTGTGATTACAAAATACCATTGGTTATATCAAATAAAATGACGAACGCAAATAAAGCACAGAATGGCGAGATGTTGGCTCTATTAGCACCTGGTCTATCTACATTTAGCTCGGTCGTTTCAGATAAATCAAGTATCGTCACATGCATGAAGCCGAACAAGTTCAGCACTTTTACCGCATACAAATTCTCCAAATAGCTTGTCCCACATAAAAAAGCGTTTTTTCTAGATACAATGTCCGACATATATGTGTCTACAACGTATGCGAGACAAACTTAAAGGGACACGAAAGCGAAAAACGATTATTTACATATCCAAAATCACCACGCTCCCCGCGACAACTCTCTTGGTAAGCGAGAAAACGCGCGAAAGGAAAATGCGCGAGGCGACGCCACCTTGAAGTTCGTGCAGCAAACGCCGTGACGTCATAGGTTCTGGCGGTGTCCACTGGGGCTTAGGTGGTTTCTAATCGGTAAAAATAATATATGCATTGCCCTCTCAGTAGGTTATGGGTTAACATACCAAGTTCCATGAAATTTTATTCTGCCAATGTCTCGAAAGTACGGCGAACGTAGTTTGAAATTCGTGACGTCACACGCGGAAATTCCGGCGCATAACTTAAAAATGGAATTGTGACCTTCATTTTATTCTATATTAATAAATTTATTAATGGTGAAATAGTAACGTTAGAGTTCTCAGAGTAGACTTTATCAGCCTAAACCGATTCATTGCTTCGCTTTAGTGTCCCATTAAGAACTGAAAAAAGTGCAAGCCCGGCCCGACCCGAGCCCGCCACCTCAAACCCGGGCCCGGCCCTAAGCCCGGAGCTTCAGGCCCGAGCCCGGCTAGGGCCCGCCGTGAAAACTACTTTACCCAGTCCGGCCCGGCCCACGGGCCGGGCCGGGCCCGGGTTTTCGGGTAGGCCCGAGCCCGTGCAGTGCTCTAGTCCACGGCAACTATACGGCGAGAGACGCTGATCGCTCAGACACAATTAGTGCAAGCTAATATATGTGTTGTTTAGCTCGCGTGCCCAGTAAGTGTCAGTGCATGTCTGTCCATGTGTGGAGTTTCTAATATAAGTGTGAACAGGGTTGCCGTTGGGTGGACTTGACAAGGAGCCAGAACTCAATCCAAAAGTAGCCAAAGTAGCCATGCCATTTAATATTATCGCCAAATTTGTAGCCAAACGGAACAGAAGTGGTGTTATGTGCAGATTCTTTAGTATTGGTCAATAAATAGTACCATTTTGAATAAGTAAAACCATAGAAAGCCACCGATAAGTTGGAAATAAATTAATTGAACGAATTATGATAAATTCATTACTCGTGCATATATTTTATGTAAAAAGTATGAGCTGTTGGCAGACACAAAGTTATATTAGAATATTCCAGCCAGCAAGTCAGTAGGAACATGTAAGTTGAAACAGATTTTCGTTGAAGCTGCAGACCAAATTCTGGTTGTAGATGAACAGGCCAGCTAAATTTTGTTGCAGATGTCTGTTTTCCCACGTTTACACGGGAACACGCACAGCGCATCAAAATTATTCGTAAAACTTGCGCGTAGCATCACAATAGATGGCGGGAAGCTTGAGCATCGAGCTGGCCACGCGTTTTTCACCATGCACGCAACTTCGCCACTCCGTATTTGGAGACGCGCGAAGCGTCGCGTAAGCGTGCCTCAATGCGCACCAGCCTTGGTGGGTGGAGGACGACCGTACGCATCCGCTGAAGCGAGAGAAAAGCTTAAAAACAACGTCTTTCTTCTGCAAAAATGAGAAAAAATGGCTACTTAATGCGCTAAATCAGCACTTTAAAAGTAGCCAGAAAATAGCCATGGAGCCAAATGAAAGTTTTTGTCGCCAGACGGGGTCGAAAAGTAGCCACCAACGGCAACCCTGAGTGTGAACGTGTTTTTGTGCACTGGCGTACAGTCTGGATCTTTCGGGAGCGGTCCTGCCCCAATAACATCACAGTTATAGACGTCAGACTCTGGAGTTTTGCAGACACGTAGCGCCACCTGTCGGTGCAGTTTTGGGTAGTGCAAAGTTCGGCTCCCTTGCACAGTTTGCTGTGCAACCAGGTGCAACTAGCGAGTTGGAAACAACGAATAACCTAAATATTTGGTGTGTTGGCGCATTGAACACTCAGAAAAAGAGCTGCGAATTTCTCTCCGCTAGTCGGACGCGCAACCGAACCGCCATGAAGTGCGTGCCAGAACGACGGCGAAAACAGAGCAGACGCAACAGCTCCGCGCGCTACGAAGAAAGGCCAGGAAGGCTTCAGTCGGCGCTACTGTTGCGTTGTGAATTGCCACGGACGTAAAGGACTTCAGGTTTACCGATTTCCATAGCTGTTGCGCGAAGCAGAACGGCGAGAGCTCTGCATACGGGCCGTTGCGAACGTGTTAGGTAAGCGAATTACTCGCGTTCTCCACAGCCGGTCGCATGAGAAAGTGTGATAATGTGCGTCTTATGTTAGTTTTTTTAGTAGCCTTGACGTAGAACCGTGGTAACCTTGACTGTGAAGCTCAGCAGAGCCTCAGACCGCGGTGCGCGCCGTGCAGATATAATGCAGACTGGTGAAGCGCGCGATAAACATCGCGCACTCCGCGACCACCCATAATCTTAAGTGGTCGTCATCACACATCATCGCGCACGTACGCATTGAAGGTTCAAAGTTCCGGCTTTAACTAGCAAATGCTAACACGTGTGTCACACAAGTAAATCACAAAATGTACGTCGTGACCACCGTCAGGTTTTTCTTGCCCGTGGTCTTCGCGATTGCCGGAGCTATCTCGGAGGCCACGGTTTTGCCTTTCGTTGTACACCGAAAAAGTGGACACGCACGTATCACCATTTGCGTTATATACAAACGGAAGACAACCGTCAACAGTACATTCGAGGATGTGTAATAAAACAGTTCAACGCACAGGAAGCGAGAGATGGATGGAGAATGCAACTGCAAAGGCGAAAATCGCCGGGACCATTTGTGCCTGATAAAGCGAGCTTTGTACCACTGATCGTAAGAAACATTGCTCGTGTACGTAGTTCATCGCTTTGACGTATGCCCAAATTTAACGCATTTAGGCGTTACAGAACGCACATCAGAGTGCCTCGAACTCGATGTCATGCAACGCTCGCTTGCGCTTGCGAGTTGCAGCACGCCGAAATAACTGAAACATCTTTTGCATTGTAGCCGCGGTTCACTATGATGAGCTTCCTACTTTTCTGAAGCGAGGGTGGATTGACAGAAGAAGCTTTCCAGGTCCTTGATTTTCAGGAAACAGCCCTCAACACGAGTGAAAGAAGGGGATTCTATAGTGGCCTACGCACATTCGCTTGCGGACGGCTCTCTCTGCACTACCCAGTTATGGCCAGGGCGGCGATGAGAGCGCTGGTGGCGGCGTTTTTCGCAGCACCGCCTGGGCAGAGCCTGACGTCTATGCATGACTGTGCCAGCCTGACGCCAAGCGACGAACTGATATGACAGCAAATGGCATGAAACGAGAGCCGTAGCCCCTAATGTGCTCCGCACTTAAAAACTTAGCATGATGATTACCTGTTTGGATGATGCGAGTTACAAGATGCGAGTTACAAAATTTATATACTTTTATAAAAACCGCGAGACCTGCTCTGAACTCGCAGCACAGTCACAGCGAAAGCTGAAAGAGCGGCCTTTCTAGAGCTTTTTTTAAAATCTCATGGGGCAACTACTACACGCACACTTGCATGGTACCCACAACGTCATAAATTATAATTTTTGTGTTGTAGGGGATTGTCCAGCATACTTTAGTCCTCATTCTTCGGACAAGCCTGGTACCCGCTGCATACTTGTGAGGCATTATGTGCGCTATGTTGATGCTGTGCCTGACGACGGTGAAGAATTATGCTGAGCTTTTTGTAATGGGTTGGAACATTCAACTACTCACTCGTTACGGAATTCGCATTGTGTGACACTTGGTTGGTAATTTAGTGTTCTAAAACACTCTACTACACATGTTCACACGATTCCTTATGCGACATGAGGCCTGGATAGGGAAGTTTGCAACAGAATTTCGAGCACCGGTGTAGCTCAGTGTTCGAATACTGGGCCGCCACGCAGAGGGTCCGGGTTCGAATCTTCTTCTGGCCTCGGTATTTTTATTTCTGTATTTTTTTAGCACGAAAGCGTTTTATCCCGGAGTCCACGAAGACTTCAGTGACTTATTTCCGTCACGGAAATGACGTCAAAAAAATACACATGATCAGAAGACAAAGGAAAAAAGTTCCGTCAACGGGAGTCGAACCTACGAACTCTGGGTCCACCACAAGCGATGCCGGGCATGCTATCCAGTGCGCTACGGTCACATACTCTACAGGCGTTACAAACACGCCTTTTATATCTACCACTGTCCTCTCACTGTGCTCTTGCTTAAGTGAAGTAATGCAGCAAGACGTGAAATCCTGGATTAGTTCCTAGAAAGCGTCGTTTCTACGCGTCCATCCCATTCGACGCGTTTCGAATAGGAAAATTGTCGACGCATCTACGCTGCCAGGTGGCGACCGTTACCCCGCTCATAGCATCCATCCATACTAAATATAGCTCTGCAACGCGCGAGTGCTTCGCGTAGCCGTAACCTATGCCGTAACTCCGCGTTCCCAGCTTACGCTCGCCCAGCTAAAAATCGCAGCCGGCCAACGGGGAAGAAACGACGCGCGTTGCGTTTCCCTCTGGTCGGGCAGTGGTGTTCAATAACTCTAACATGCCGCGAGGAGGCGACTTTATCCCATGTTCGGCATCCAATCAGTGAAGCTCTTCTGCCTCTCACACCGCTTTCTCTGGTTCTGTTCTCACCGTACAGTGACCACAAGCATCTATGGCCAAAAGGGGTTGTTTAATCATTGATCATGGGCATTAGTCGTCGGGTACAGATGTACCGCCAAGTGTCAACATGGATGCACCCACGTTAAACGCTGCTATAACTGTCAAACACCAATAGACATTGTGCAATCTATCTTATATCAATGTACAGAAAACATTCAACTACTTCTGTAAGGACACGTTTCACTTTCGTGTTATACCGATTCCTATGACGGAGGGATCAACCATGTTTTTTTTTCTTATTTCGCGCGATAGCGGTAACGGTACCGGTGGCAGCGGCGGCGGCCGCGGAGGACAACTACGGCGCCAAAATAGGCCCGTGTGGTGATCTCATAACAGCTTTTCTTTGTGTTTTTTCTAGAGATGACCCGCTGTCACTCTCTGTACCGGCTAATGATAATGGCGCAGATGAAGGCTTAACCCGACTCCAGATTGGCGCAGTAGTAGAGTGTAGACGTACGATGACCTCAACTTTCTGTTGTATGAGAAAGTACGCATTAATGTGCAGGTCGAGGATGAGTTCCTGGCTCGTGATAGCAGGGGCTTGTGTCTTCTTCATCTTGCTGGCGGTGGCCCTGGTGGCCGTAGTGGGACTGTGTGAGTGTACCAATTTCCTGGAATACATGCGTTGCCGTCTCTGTTATCCAACGAATATTAGCAGATGCAAATGAGTTCTGCGGAATCCCGCAAGGCGGCGGAATGGTTAAGAAAGAGGAAATAGACAATCACCCGTGGTTGTCTATTTTCCCTTTCATAACCCTTCCGCCGCCTTGCGGGATTCCGCAGAACTCATTTGCATTACTTTTGTCCATGTGCTTCGAGTTGTCGATGAATTCGCCCTCGCGCTGCCAATCGCTAGCTTCCGGGTTAGCTCATTTGGTAGAGCGACCACCCCGGAAAGGCGTTGGTCCCGGGTTCGAACCTCCGACCAGGACGAATTTCTCGGCAACCAAGAAGCTTTTCTTCTTGAAAAATCCGCATGTATTTCCTTGTGGCTTCGTGCTACGGGTGGTTGTCTATTTTCCCTTTCTGAATATTAGCAGATAGGCTGCAAGTACAGGACAACGTCGCCGCCGTTTCATCCAGCTGACTAGGCGCTTGCGGCGACGACTCAAAGTCAGATTTAGTTGCAGAATAGAACAGCAATATGAAAGGCAATGACACTGCACAACTGTGCACGTTCGAGACTTTGAGAATAATGGCAGCATTTTTTCGAAAAATTAGGAAAACGTAAACGAGTTTCGGCATTTTATGGTACGAGAAAGTTAATAGAAACACAAAGGGAGTGCGACACTGACCAGACAACCCTTTTTCAAGGCGAGAGCTTTACGGACCTAGCCGAGCGAGTGTCGCTGTGTATCTCCGCGTGGCCTTGAAGAGAACGTATACTCCGTGACAAGCAGCGCGAAATTTAGTTGTGGCGTTGCAGTTGTGCACGAGCCTACAGAGAGAGAGATTCGGGAAAGAAGAAAATAAAAGGACGCTATTTTCTGCGAGCCTACAGCGCACGCGTTCGTCGGCTCGTCTGTCTACTCTCCGATAGCCCTTCCTCAGCATCCAAGGTGAAAGCGCAAAGGGTCACGTGCATGTGGGAGCAGAGGAGCACGCGAGCGCGAGCGTCTGTAGGAGGTGGTTTAGGGGCAGTGTTGCCATCGATGGGCGTGAGAAATCCGCTAGAAAGCAATAAGAAATCCGCCAGATTCCGCTAAATTCTAAACCATATCCGCTAAATTACCCGCTAAGACTTATTTTATTGAAAAGAAACAGTAAAATTTCGTATGATAAAAACCTTTATCATTCTTAAAGGCTCCCCAAAACTATGAGTGCTGAACTAACATATAAAAGTCTCCCAAAGAGTGTAACTAGAATGCTAGAGGCTTCAGTGCTACGGTTGTCGTAAACCTTCATATGTGAGGCTAACAGTTACAAATGTTCACTAAGTTTGGGCGTTGGGCTAGTTGGTGCATCATAATTCTTATGTTTCACAGCGCAGCAGGGCGATTTTTCTCCACTGGTTTTCAACGTTGCGATTGATTCCGGGGGCACTGGCATCGCTTCCAGCAGATGAATCAATGGCTTCTTCATTACGCAAAAAGTGTTTTCGACCGACAAAAGGGATGCCTTCTGAAGAACTGTGATGAAGAGAAGTCGCTGCCGGATTTGATCAACTAGCGTGGTAATTAACCTTATGCATCTTTCTCGCATCATAGCTTCATCTGCGAGAGAGAACCCGTCGGTCTTCTCAGCCTTCCATGCTGTCAACGTACATCTCAAAAAAGAAGTAGCCCAGATATGGCTTAGGGTCCTCACGTCTGGACATCTGAACGTCCACCTTTTCGATCGGAATGCCGATTTTATGAAGCAAGCTTGAAAGCAAAGTCATGAGGTCTTTCGGCTGTTTTGTTTGATCCACATCTATAGCCTCGAATGCTTTGTTAACCTCTGAACATCTGTCAGAATCGGTCTAAAAAAATTACACCATCTCCCGCTAAAGGGAACCATGTGTAGATGTGAAGCAGCGGGCGCTAACGCTTACACTGGCGGCGGCGTTGACGCTGGCGCTCATCGCAGCGTTGCGCAGGAGAGAAAACTGGGGAGGCGCAAAGCAGGCAGTGATGGACCGGTGTTTCCTACTGGAACATGCCAATCGCTGCTAATGGGCAATGAGAGACAGATAACTCCGACTGGACACAGAGATCCGCAGTCCGCTTTTAGTTAACGCGCACGCTGCGAATTTTTATTGTTCAACAACGCACAGGAGAAATCTCCCACCGGCACCACCTTGGAGGTCAAGATCCATTGCCATAATATGGGGTGGCCAGTGAACGGTTGTGCAGCGCGAGCAGTCGGTTTTTTTCAACCAAGAAACTCGCTAGCAGACGCTGCCTGCGTCGGCGTCGCGAGGCGAGAGAGGGGGGAGCGTAGGAGAGGAGAGAGAGGGGGGTGACACGCATGCGCAGTGGGAGTGTGAACGCCGTGGGCAGGGATGCGTAGAGGAGAGAGGGGGGGGAGCGTAGGAGAGGAGAGAGAGGGGGGGGACGCGCATGTGCAGTGGGAGTGTAGACGCCGCGGGCAGGGATGCCTAGAGGAGAGAGGGGGGGAGTGTAAGAGGGGGAGAGAGGAGGGGAGGCGCATGCGCAGTGAGGGTGTGGTTGCCGCGGGGAGGGATGCCTAGAGGAGAGAGAGGGGGAGAGGAGGTTTTTTTATTTTTTTTAAGGGTTTGAGCATGCGCAGTAAGGGTGGGCACGCGGCACACCACCACCACCGGATTAAGCTTCGCCAAAAGATGCTTCACATCTAAAAAGAAAGTGGCCCAGATTGCTCTGACTCTCGTACACACCGTACAGCACTTCTGCCGCGTAGCACTTTTCAGTGCGCCTCGCCATCTCCAAATGCATCTTCAATTCGGCCCACTGGTCTACGATCCTTGAAACACCTATTTCGACGAGGGATAGCCACAGCGTCCTGCACTCTTGCAACATTTTCAGTGGTTCATCGCCGCAATTCATCAGGCCGTGGAACTTCTTTTATGCAATTTACTGGGCAGGGGATCTTGCCAACCAGTAGTACGTTTCGCTGATTAAGTTTTCTAAGTTTCTCGTCAATGCTTCTGACGATTTTGAATCGGTGCACTGCGTGAGGCCTCCGCCAGAAATCCGCTATATATGAAAATGGCCCGTTAAAAAATCCGCTAGCCGGTAAAGAAATTTTTTCCCCGTCAGAATCAAATAAAACCCGCCAGATTTAGCGGAAAATCCGCTAAATTGGCATCACTGTTTAGGGGCCTGGCATTTCTCGCGTCGGCTTTGGGAGCTGACGAAACGACGGTAGTAAGTGTACGCAGTACGCAATGTTCGGCTAGCCATATCGTTCGGTTTATAAACATGTATTTCGGCTACGAGGGTAAACGAGCATAACGAAGTAAACAAGCTTTCGCTTGCATAACTGGGCCCACCCAAGCTAAGCCGCAGCCATTTTGCCATATTTTCTACCCGTCTCTGCTGCTTTGTTGCACTTCTTTGTAACTTTTGCCCGTCATTAACTGATCGACATACAGCGAAGAAATGCATGCACTTCCGTGTCATGTTGGGTGCGTGGTATGGCTGTCCGTCTCAACAAACGCGAAAAGTGACCGCAGACGTCGGCTTGAACAAGAACGATGTAAAAAGTTCCGTGATGAGATATGACGTAATCATGGCGTCGTCGTTCGTCATGACAGCGTAATAGTGACGCCATCACGACGTTGCATAACATGATGTGATATCGCTACGTTATGACATCCTATCGTCGCATGGTTAAAGGTTGGCCAATCACGAATGCAGTGCCACACAACGCGGAATGCTGAAAGCTTCGAGGCGGGGAGGTGAAAGGAGCAGGAACAAGTATACAATTGACTCAGAAGAAAAAGATGGCTTTTGGCTTCGAGTCGTCTTAAAGGGAAGCTGAAGAAGTTTGAAATTCGATTAAACAACGTGGATATCAAGGACCGACATTATTGTCGACAATGTCGCAATTATTTCCGCGTTTGTTGCAGTAGGAGCTTAAGAATACACGAAAGAAAAATTTGTGCTGCTCCACCCACGCGAGTGCCGAAAATGTGGGCTTGGAAACCTACGGCAGCTTAAGTTAAAGGCGTAGCAGTGCTGTGTATACTGCGACCGAATGTTCCCGCCGCTCACTGTTTATGTGACGAAGGCTCAAGTAAGGGGCACAAAGCTGAAAGTTCTGCAGCTGGGTTAGGTTATCTGGAAAAACGACAAGCAGCCGAGCGCTATACGGGACCAAGCGTCCCTCGTAACTGCAACCAATGTATATGTAATATGGTAGCGTAACTTCCATAGAAGCTCATGTATCAAGTAGTTGGTGGCTCGTTGCCACCGCTGCCATCTACGTATCGCGGGGACAACTAACAGCAAGGAAAATTAAAAAGTAAAATATGACGTCACAACCGGAAGCGGCAGCGACGTCGTGCATTTGCTCAAATGGCGCGAAATTGAAATTTTTCTTAATTGCTGACCTCTTACATGCTTTTGATAACTACGCGAAATAGTGTACTTGCAATATAGACCAAATGCTTTGCAGATGAAGAAATTGTGATACAACTGTTCACGAGTACAATAGCACAATATTTCGTAAACTCACGTTGCCCAATCATGGAAAACCACTTCAGCGAGACAGCAGCCCTGGAGAATATCACTTTGGCAACCTTAGAGTACAGCGTTTCTTTGCTTAGCGTGCCGCATTCACCGTCATGAAAGGCGAGGGCACGCCGGCCGTACTCCTGCGAAGGCAGTCGACTATCTACAAATTCTGTGAGCTAGTCCAGCTCTGAAATGTGATGCTAGTAAGCAACACATCAGCAAATAAACTACAGAAGCTACGCACGAAACCACCACGCAAAAGTGAGCGATGCCTCGTTGACCCGGTGATGCGCCGAGCTAAACACAAGGTCAGATAGCAGACTGCCTGCAAACGCCCCCCCCCCCCCCCCCTTTACGGCGCTCTACAACGAAATGAGGCAATAAACGATATAACCAAATGTCAGATAAACAGTAGAGTATATTAAATGCGAAGCATTTCTTAGCGAACTTCGGCGACTTTGAGCGTATCTATCTATCTATCTATCTATCTATCTGGCTATCTATCTAGCCGCCTACGACTTTGTGCTCTCCTGGCCGTATCGTTAATGGGATTTAAACCAAATTTGGTATGGCATAACATGACTGTATGACGAACATAAATGGCTGGTCATATCATCAAAATCATGACTAACTTGTCATGAAAAGCATGATTTACATGCCACGCTCATGGCGCGCTCGCGGCCGTTTCGTTAGCTTTATATACACCAAATTTGGGATTGAGTGACATGACTGTATGACGAACATGAATGACAAGTGGTAATATGAATGTCATGACTTCATGAGCGACATGACTTGCATTCCACGCGCATAGCACGCTCGCGGCCGTTTCGTTAGCTTGATATACACCAAATTTGGTATTGAGTGACATGACTGTATGACGAACATAAATGACCAGTGGTAATATGGAAATCATGACTTGTCATGTGCGACATGACTTGCATGCCACGCTCATGGCGTGCTCGCGGCCGTTTCGTTAGCTTGATATACACCAAATTTGGTATTGAGTGTCATGCCTGTATGACGAACATAAATGACCAAGTGGTAATATGGAAATCATGACTTTGTCATGTGCGACATGACTTGCATGCGACGCTCATGGCGTGCTCACGGCCCTTTCTTTAGCTTCAGGTAAACAAAATTTGGTATTGAGTGACGTGACTGTATGACGAACATAAATGACAAGTGGTAATATGGAAATCATGACATTGTCATGAGCGACATGACTTGCATGCGACGCTGATGGCGCGCTCGCGGCCGTTTCGTTAGGTTGATATACACCAAACTTGGTATTGAGTGACATGACTGTATGACGAACATAAATGACCAGTGGCAATATGGAAATCATGACTTGTCATGTGCGACATGACTTGCATGCGACGCTGATGGCGTGCTCACGGCCGTTTCTTTAGCTTCAGGTAAACAAAATTTGGTATTGAGTGACGTGACTGTATGACGAACATAAATACAAGTGTTAATATGGAAATCATGACATGTCATGAGCGACATGACTTGCATTCCACGCTCATGGCGCGCTCGCGGCCGTTTCATTAGCTTGAGATACACCAAATTTGGTATTGAGTGACATGACTGTATAATGAACATAAGTGGTAGGTGGTAGCATGAAAATCTTGGCATACATGTCATCTACAACACCATTTACATGCCACGCTCATGGTGCGCTTGCGTCCAGTTCGCTAGCTTTGATATACACCAAAATTGGTATTGCGCGACGTGACTGTATGACGAACATACATGACAGGTCCTAACATGTAAAACATAACATTCAAATTATGTAAAGCATGATTTGCTCCTTCCTGGCTGCTTCGCATTACATCGATTCCCACAGTGCGTGGGATCTGTCCGCTTTTTTCTACTTTAATTGTGAGCATTCGAAAAAAAAATTGAGTTCTTTGGTTTTATTTATTTGTCCCCTCCTCACGCAATCGCGCTTCAATCGCACAGCGGGCGTTAATGTCTGTGGCAATAGGTTTTCGACCACCTTTCGTTCCAAGTGGCACGACCGATATGATTTGACCATGTCTGGAACCGTGGCATCTGGTACTAACACGTGACGTGCCATTGCCGGAGCTAATCGAAGGCCACGCTTCAGCAGTGCTGCTGTTCGAGATAACGCGGCATACCGAGGATGACGTCACCACGTTCGCTCATCCCCTCACGAAGCGCTGCAGCCACAGCTTATGTTTTTATTTCTTTTTTTTAAGTGCTATTTTC